>JTDE01014705.1:0-41272 GCA_014338405.1 Paragonimus skrjabini miyazakii | reverse complement strand
TCTATTTCGGCTGCCACGTCTCGCCCGTTGGTCCGATCCGGTCGAGCGATGACTCATCCGGTCGCCCACGCCGTTCTCCATCCGCTCATCGTGGGTGTTTGAACGCCCCTCCCCCCTGCGTTGGTGTATTCGGCCGAGAGCTGGAATGCTCGTACTTCCTGCCTGACAATCCCCCACAATATTGTCGTTAAATTATAATCTCAGTACGTTCAATCACGGTATGATGCGAAAAGACATGAATAGGCATTAATACAGCGTGCACAAGCAACCAAAGTCTGCGCAGAGATTTCCCTTCAACACTACTGTTTAGTTTTCTTCATAGAAGAAATAATGAAGAACTGCCCACGGCACCCATTTCACTCAATTCAACTATTGTTATTGTTTTAAGCATACGACTGACGAGGTAAGTCAAAGTGTTAACATTCCGAAACGTTTGCCCTTCTTGCTATTTTGAAGTGTTAACTGAGTTTTCCATTCAATTTGAAACAGTTTGTGATTCAAAGAATCGTACGGACTCACATCAGCTTGAATTTTCTGAAATGCAACCATACACACACGGGCGTTTTCTTCCAGTTCTTTTAACTTCCCATCTACTTCTGTCAGTTTGATTTTGGCCGCCTCCAACTCGGTCTCCATATTGGCCACCTTGGTTTGGGCTTTCTCATAGTTCCGAGCCGCAGTTTTCACATTGACCTCCAGTTTGGTCAGTTGATCATTGATCTGAAGGAATGAAAAGGCAAGCCAATCAGAATATAAACATAATGGATCATACACATTCACAACTTGCAATGGAATGTGACAGGAAATTACTCAAACAAGAAAGTGAGTGGGGATAGACAAAATCGAGGGCATAATGAGAGCCAATTAAAAGGTATAAGACGAACATCAAATAGAAAGAACAATGAGAAACAGAAGGAGAATAACAAGATTAAACCGATAACTGATTTTAGACTTTATGCTGCAAGAAATACTTTCTTACTATACACATGAAAGTACAATTATGTCTGAAAAAGAACATGCCGACCAACAAGATAGAATTCCAGTCAACGATTACGAGTTTCGGTCAACTCATTCACACCCTAGCTAGCGAAGCGCAACATCTTTTGGGAACCGGGACCGAAAACAACATGGGTGAACCCTGGGGTGAATGTCGTCGTAACCGAATACCAATTCATCGGTCACCCACTGAGTCAGTTTTGTACAGTCAACCCGAGCGAGTGCAGACGAGGGAGGAGGCGATGGGCGCTAAACAGAGATGTTAGCTTAATCAACTGCATGTGTTCATGAGTACCGCATAACATTTTACGGGAATAACACGTACAAAAAGGGCTATTAGTTTTCAACACACTTCAATGCAAACGCGGTGCTGTTACCACATGTGAACAATACCCAGCAGGCAGCAAATATTAAAATAATGTGAACTGGTCAAATTTCAGAAACATAGAACACTAAGTAGTATTAAATACTCTACTCCATAACGAAATCACAACACACGGGTGTCATAGGTGCACTAGGTTGGTAAACACCAAACTGGCTCAACTACTAGATTCCTTCTCAACACTATCATACACTGCGAAACAATCTACAAATTATGCAAACCTTCAGAATAAATCCGAACTAATACTGTCCAGGAAGGGTATAGGCAAAGGTTATCAGATGACGCGAAGAGCAGCCATATCGTGATACTTCACGATACTTAGTCAAGTGGTACTCTACTTGTCTTTTAGCAAGCAGAACATTATCGACATGAACAAATTTTGTTGTTCTGTTTCCGAAAAGAAGTAAAAAAAGACTTTGGCAACAGCATCTAAAGTTATTTTTTTGTGGGCGGCGGTCAGAGCCACAGTCATGCTCATGAGCGTTGTGAACGAATGAATGGTCGGCCTTGGCTACGCCAGAGATGACGGAGGATGGCGATAATTAGCTATAAGTAGATACTCTACCTGAGGTTTGACCGTCTACAGCTTTTAAAAAAGATACATAAATCTCAGACACTACTCTGCAACAAGCAATATCAGACAAATGCTCGGTCGACAGAACCTAAAGTTGCCCTGATGACTAGGAAACCACTGTTGGTAGACGTGGACGCACTTGAGGAGTTGTTGAATGACAAACCTGTTCGCGACAAAAACGAAATCAATTTTGGTTCACGTGACACTACTGTCTACACTATCCGATTAAATGATGAAAGGGAACGGATAACAAACAGTTAAGCGTAACCGAAGATAGAATAATTCTCCGGTGGTTGATGCGCATGCCTTTAGAGACTTATATCAATTACGGAAGTGGCCATCTGCCCTTGCATGATAGGAAAACAAGGCCAGTGTTACACAATAACTTTTAAAAAGAACACGAGGAAGGGAATTAGAGTTAGGTATCTTCAGTACGAGGATTTTCTTTTCAATCTCAGTTTCTAGATCTATGAACACAGACAAAGGAAAATACAGCAAACCAGCGCAAGGAGTGAGTCAAAGTGTGTTTAGGAATGCTTAATCTAGAGTTATAGGTCTCTTTGAATTCAATACGTTGACGGATCGTCTGACTCGCTAATTGTTTCATAAAAATCGGTGGGAAGGGGTTGGAAATTACGGGAGATAAGTCTCGAGACCTGCTGAATGTAGAACTAATTCACCACGGATGTGCTTTCTAATCATCAAACTCCGCGGTTCCCCCGTATGCTGTTTGTGTGGCCACGCTTGGTTACATCTGTTGTCTGCCGACATTGACTGATGATCGCCAAAAACTTCGAAAAATGCGCCATGATCCCATAACCGGCAGCATAAGTAATTATCCCATAGCAATTGTGCATGTGCTCAAACAGAGTTTGTAGATTGAAGTCAATTCAAAATTGACCGAAGTTTCCTTTTAATCTCAGGAATCTATCTGCAAAGCTCACAAACTTGTCGCAAGATCGTTTGCAGTCACAAGTATAGAGCACAACCATACAATTTCACACTACTTAAATACATGCATACAGGCAACGGTTAATTCCATTAATGTCAATATGTCATTTCTTGATGGAGGACCTCTCTGATGGGTCAATATTTTGACCCACAAAGGCAAAAAGATGTAGAAGAAAAAAATAGTATTGAAATAAATTTGAGTAGGAACTAGTTAAGGATTCACCATGGGCTTTCAGTTGGTCACTGCCCTCAATGAGCTGATCAAAAATAAAAACACACACGTCACTTATCTTGTGTGCTTCGACGTAGTGCATAGAAATGAGTTTATCACACTTATCAATTACTAACGCAATTGAATAGGGTCGAAATGTAATATGTGCTAACAATTACTACAGTGTTTTTCCACCTCCACTCCTCCACTTCTCATTTTGTTCTTTCTGTTATTCTTTTCGATGTTTTATCATTTTTCATTTGATTCAGCATTTCCTTCAGTTTGTTTTCACAATGTCTGCTTTTGGTATTGAAGGCATATGAGAACAGTTTCTAGGAGATGAAGATTAAGATGAAATCATCATCAGTGAATCACATAATGCATCTTCGAATGAAACACGTTTTTAGGTTTTCTATCATAGTCGTTTAGTTGACAATAAATCCATGTTAACAGTTGCATGTTCATGCTAAAACACATTCCACAGTTCGATGAATTTGCTTTCCAGCTTTAAGACAATGTAGCAGATGACCAATACTGTGTTTCACTCTTATGATGATATTGAATGATGACATTTTTGAATTCAACACTGTCACTTTGGAAGAAATTGTCACGAAACCTCAAATTTTGCCGTTTCAAAACTCAGCACATCTTCTGTTTCATTCGACATGCTAAACAAAGAATGGTCAATGTATCGTTAAGGCGATTACAACCTTCAGTACCGATTTCCTCCGAATCTGGTATCAAGACCTCCGACTGCAGTCATGAAAAGCTCTGGCCATGATGGGATTCAGCAGGGCTCTTTACAAGGGGTTCACGAGGCATTAACTTGGTCAAGTCCCAACACCCATCTTAAAGTTGTATGTTGTTCCGTCGGACTGAAAGTGAAACTGTTCTTTCCAGCCTAGCATCTTATGATTTTCGTAACAACAACCACGAAATCGATGCAAGTTCAGTTGCTAACACGATGGAAAAACTTATCAATGTAGCTTATTCGCACAGAATTTCTGTGTCCAACCCCTTCAGCTTCTCCGGTGCACCAAAGAAACGTGTGAAAATTTTGGTACAAGTCAATGCGCAACCACAACAGAAAGCAGGTTGACCAGTATGAGCGGCACTCCTGTAGACAGCAAACCCACTTAGTGTGATGACTCTGAATCGACACCCGACAGGCGAGACAGCGTCTTGAGTAGCAGTTGACAAGAAATGAAACATGGACTAACAAAATATAAGCGCATTAGTTGCAAGTT
Source organism: Paragonimus skrjabini miyazakii (assembly GCA_014338405.1). Classification (NCBI taxonomy): domain Eukaryota; kingdom Metazoa; phylum Platyhelminthes; class Trematoda; order Plagiorchiida; family Troglotrematidae; genus Paragonimus; species Paragonimus skrjabini miyazakii. The sequence goes on along the minus strand of JTDE01014705.1, from coordinate 36,911 downwards.
CTTTTCATTAAACCACAAGCTTTGATCAAAGAACAAGGATTATTCAAGGTCATCTGTGCTTATGTGATAGACTACACTGTCGTCCTGTTCAGTAAAATCAATACATTGATTCCATCGATCAGTATAACATAGTTAAAAAGATATACAGGCAAGGATGAGTTGAGTCAGTGTAACGGAAGCTACGCCTGAATGACAAACCTCTAACAAGCTCATTAGCTGGAGACAGGAAAAAGGTCAACCTTGACATAATACGATGAGTTGTCGGAGATTACAGTAAAAAAGAACTGTGGCTTCTTTTGGATATAAAGAAAAGATTCGTTGAAGTACTTGTTAGAATTGTAGGCAAAAAAATGTTTCGGGATTTAGATGATTTCCGGTGGAAATGAAACAATAAACAACATCAGAACTATTTTCATAGTTCACTAAATAAAGTGTCGGTCGTTTCGTATCAACTTGGAAGGGGCCAAAATTTCCTTTATCACCTGTTGTCGATTTCACATCCTACAAAAACCCACTACTCCTCAACTGTTAGAACAAATACTTTGTTTTGTCTTAACGTTTCCGTTGTGGTTGCGTTCTCATTCTAAGACCATACACACCAAAACCTCACCACAGGATGACCGTACCGGTTTTCAGAAATTCACATTGTCTCTTCCTCGGAACTACCACAGTGAACATTTATTGTGAATTGCTATTTTCCTATGTTCGTTTGCACATTTATCCAAGACAAGTGTTTGCCAGAACACTAAATTCGCTTTGTTAAACGTCCAAACACGCATCGGTTGATAAGTTAGTTGAAGAACACCAACAGTATATAAATTTAACGAACAACATGGCATAATCAGAGATCAGTGTGGACAATAATCAAAAGGAGGAGGTGAAAAACAAACTTCCATATTAACCGATTCAAGAAGACGAAAGCTTCCGGTAACTTTCAAAGTAGACAGTAGTACTAATGTCCTCTAAGACCTAGCCGTAACCTTCCTTTACATGAAAACGAGACTCGAACTGTAGAGTTGCAAAAGCGCTAAGTAACTACAACAAACCATTGTGTGCATAGAATGAAACGAATCAAAACTGTGCTATTCAATAGACAAACAGTAAACACCCGCTAACACAGTTGCTTGAAAAGTTTATGATGTAGCACATTATACGGTGAAACTATACAAGAACATTGATACTGTTCCGTTCCAACCTGTTAGAACATGATTACCAGAGTTTCAACGGTACACAAATACTCAAAGCTAAACTGATTAAGATGTTACACTACCGATTGTTCGATTCAAATCATCGTTTTGCAAAGCAGCAAGATGATCTCCTATTGGCCGAACAGCGTGAAAGATTTTGTCGATTTGTTGGTCAGCTCAGACCACTCATTTAAAATCAACGGCAAGAAATCGTATGCTCTGAATCACAACCGTTCTATCTGTTGAGTCACGAATGCGAGCCAAGAGCTGGAAAATATTAGAATTACATTATTCGATCCACTAACCACAGTTTTTGGCACCCACCAAATGATCCAGGTGATAAACTAGTCCAGTCGTTAGTTCGTTAGTTGGAGATAGACTGCCTAAACATCACTTGTCCATCCTAAGGTGGTGCAAAACCACTGAACGGCCGGCTCGGATGATCACAGAAAACAAACATTGTTCTTACGCAGACAGTGAACTCAAGACACACAAGCCTCTCGTAGCGATTAACATACACATATAAGTCAGCCAAGCATTCCAATTTGACTGGATTACTCGGGAAAGGCCCACGATACATGTAATGCACGAAAACGGCTAAGACACATAGACAATCTGAAACAGACCTCCTTCGTCTTTTTGTCAATCGCGTCCAAACGGCTACGCACAGCAGTCAAACGAACAGAACCGACATCCAGCAACTGGGTTTTTAGAGAATCCACCTCAGCGCGTTTCTTCGCGGCTTGGTCACATTTCTGTTGAACGGTTTTCTCCAATTTCTGCAGTTCCGTCTGCAGGCGTTTTTGCTCCGCAGCAGATGGCCCGATCGAATTGGCCCGCTCTTGGGCTCGATCCGCTTCGGCTGTCAATGTGGCCACCTCAGCACGCAATCGAACACATTCCGCCTGAAGTGAACACGCAAGGAAGGGAAAATGAGACTACCAATAGGAAAAAACGGAAGCGTGCTGAAAACAAATACGTGGTCGGAAACAGACCTCAAAACAACGTCGACTGAAAGTACTGAGGTTAGTAGACCACTGCCTGGCTCAACGACGATCTGAGTAGTAAGACGTATACAGGAAATTCTTCGTCAACCATGAGCCTCTATAGTATAAAAAACTGGCACTCGGTTGAAGGAACACTAATCGCAAAAAAGACGAACCGGTGATAGCCATCAAGTTCGCTCACGGCTAACCGATGCGATGAAGTCAAGCTGAATTGAATATAATAAATCGATCCACCATCAATAGCCAAGCTCGGTCCGTAACAAGACTGCCTACTCTCTGTTAACGTAACTTTATACAGTATTCACATTAATCCATGATTAAACCATTTAAATCAAATAAGCAAGTAAGTTGGAGGGTTATGCATCAAAATAGGTTCACCATATGACTACGACACAATATCATATCAGCGGGCTCCTCCAGTCAACGGTGTAATTGATCAAGAGCTTCCCAACTTGGCAGACAATACCTATCGACCATGATCAGTTAGGCTGTATGACTTGTGGTCATGTCACCGTCTGATCATTTAACGGTTCCTTCCAGACGTTTACAGCCGCATTGAATAGTGTACAGTATGAGAGACGCTTTGTCAGCATACGCAATAAATGACACTGTGTAGTTTCACTAGTAATTCCTTGTGTTATAGACCATTCAGTAAGATTTCTACACAAACCTAATCTCCTCACTCTTGAATTTAGTACCTTGAATATGCCTGATTTAGTCATGAGAAGTAAATGTGTAACAAACAAGTTTGTTTTCTGTGTTTTACAGACGTGATCATTCTTTCGCAATCTGTAAGACTAACGTAGTCAGTGTTATGTAATTATATCTCAAGAATCAAACCAAACACATTCCTCGTTTCATTGACACGTATCAACCACACATATTGAACACGTATAAATGTGTTGTGAATGCTAGCTGACGAAACACCAAAAACAAGTTCGTTTGCTACATGTTTCCTTCTCATATTTCGAATTGACCGTAAAACTGAAATAATAGCTCATTCTATTGAGAAGTGATTGTTACCGTTCACTGAAGTGTTCGTAAATTTTACTGAGATTATCATTATTGTGTGACACAGGCAGCATCATCATACACAGCAATACATCAACGAATCTCGCTGGTGCTTAATCACCATACAAACGAAGAAAAAAGCATGCCCTCGAAAGGAAGAACAAAACAGAAAGGGAGGGAAACAGACCGAGCAAGCAAAAACAGCTAGGTTTATATTCAAATAATCAATATCAGGAAGCCAGTGTCCTTCAAACAAAACCGAGTAGTGAATGAAAGTAGTTAGTGGTCACACAAAAAAATCCCTTCGGGTTTAATCGCACAACGCCGTCAAGTGCACTTACTTCAAAGACAACTCAGCCAAATAACAACAACCACGCTACTGAGATCGACTAGTTGCCATCTCTCCCAGCAACACCAGTCACAGTCTCTAAGAATCGCAAGGGCTCCAGTTCAGGAGGCGAACGCAACCTGCAGTGACGAACCTCTTGGTGAACGATTTCATTTTTCTATGCCAGATCATTCGCTGTCCACCTGTTACCCAATGTCAGTTGGCCCCAGCATCAACAAAGTGCTCAGTGTACCAGAAAACTAGGCTGCACCCATAGTGCACGGCCTAACCATCTAAGTCCGTGCAAATGTAGGGAATGAACAAAAGAAATAGTTTGACAATTACTACCAAATATCCGCTTCCTAGTCTATTCACGTATTACCAGTTGGTGCCACCCGATGGGAGCGATCGAACGCAGACACGGATGGTCAAACACATGAAGACGGTTCAAGTCTTCCATCCTGAGCGCCCAAGTTTCAGTCGTAAATTACTACGGCACTCAGAGCCATCTTATTTACCCGACCCTTATAGATCCACATGCGCCGTCGCCGCTTATATACCTTCCCAAGTACACAAACTGGTCAACAACCTCCATAACTTCATTATGCAACATCAAATCTACATAGTCACATCAGTCTTGCAGAAGCTCCTTCGCACATTGAGACTGAAAAACACATTCTGAAACATTTAATTTAATACAAAACAGCGTCTAGCATTGTTCGTGCTGCTTGACAGTTGTAAAACAGCAACATCTTGTCACCAGCATAATGAAGATCAGTCAGTCCTTCACCAGGTAGAAGGTCCACGCCGGCAAATTGTGAGTGCTGCAGACAGTCATCCGTTAGTTCGCCTGAGACAAAGTGAAACCAAAAAGGTGAAACTGGACAGCTTTGTCGTACGTCGCTCCAGGTGATGAGATTATCAGAGCTGAAGCATGGGGATGAATCGCCGATAGCATGTTCACTTAGTTAGTCGGTACATCTCTGTGTTTCAGTGACTCTAAGGGTGTAGATCGATCCACTGAATGGAGCGCACATTTATATTCGAGAAATACGGCAACCGTTGGCGGGCGATACATGTTCCGGAATTCGGCGAAGAATGAAGGCCTGATCAACGCATCTCCGTCCGGTATGAAACCCTACCAACTCTTCCCTAATGTTTGCCCCTCAAGCTACAGCGAGTCGAAGAAGTACAACAGATACCAGAGCCCCAATGATGACTGGGGTCAAGCTAGGCTGGTTAAAAATAGACTATGTTCTGCGCACAGTTGTAACAGTCGTTCTCTACTATCTGAGCGATGTGATACTATCCTAAACCTATCACCTAAATGAGACTCGGCCCCACCAAAGCGGCGGCCGATGTGTGCGTTCATATGTTCGGTCAAAATACCTACATCAGAAGCAAGTGTGAGCCGAAGGAGAGTGGCCAGATCTGAGTAAAATGTGTCCTTGACACCACCGTCACTACAGTCACTTGGAGTATAAGCAGACACAGTGGAAAGATATCTGAAGGTCTTATATCTACAACTGGCTTTATGAGAACCTGCTAAATGGACGGCTCAAAATCTGCTGATGACAACGTTGCTGTGGCCGTCATTTCGAGGACTATATCTACTTCATCCTGACCGATAGCGGCAGTCGTGGAATCACGCGAAGTGTATAACCAGTATCGAGTAGACATTGCGGGTGTTGTTGGTTCCATGTGTTGATTATTGTCTTCGATTCTAGTCTCTGAATCGCGGCAGACATCAACATGCAACGAGTCTGACGTTCGTGCGAGAGTGGCCCGTTGATTGACTTATTTTAGAATGCGAATACTGAAAGCATCTGTAGCAATTCACACTCTAGATCTAAGCAAGGCACGAGCAATGCCTGAGGGGCATACCGACAAAGTGTCATTGTGATTAATTATGTTTATTGTGGGACCTGATGAGTACTTGGTGGGAAGGAGTTTCGGGAGAGGTCTGAGAGCTAAATTTGTTAGGACAATGGTGGAGAGGCCAGCATTAGTATGTTTTTGGCTATCCATCTTGTTGTATGCATCAGAGCTCAAGTTCATAGACAACATGCTCCACGACAACCATTAGGCAGAACGATTAATTGTTATCAATATGATGACAACTCCACAAACTGATTAGTGCAGAGACAAAACCAGGCAAGCGGTGGTGATACAGTTGCCAAGTCTAATGTTTGGCCCCATATTTTTCAAGAATGTTTTATCATCGCATTATCGAAAATCCTGTAAGGATTCTTCCGGTGGCCAACGAAACATGTAGTATTTGGCCAACTAGCCTCATCAATATCTTGTTGTCTACACTTGACGACTTCCCCATATATTCTGCCAGCGTTTGTGTATACACTCCTACAGTCCTTATTATAAGAGACAGTACGGTGACTAATCAACCACGAGAGAAATGGCTGGCTCTTCGTAATCAACTTTCATGCCGCGCGCCGGTCAGAAAAATTGAGTGTTAAAAAAGTGAAGATAAGCAGAGGCTTGCAATTCAGTTTTGGACGTTATCAGAAAGTTGGTGGTTATGAACGTTCCTTTGAAAGTGAATATTCAAGAATGAAGGCGACCAAAGGCTGTGCCTCTGATAAGCATTAGTCACAAAAAACAGCAAATACATAAGCAAATCGATGTCGATTCTGGTGCTGACTGGAGAAATAGGGTAGTTTGAGCAGAAGAATCGACGAATCCTTAATGTACCGGCGTGGCACAGATATGCACTACTGACGAGTTCTAATGAGAGCGAAACTCGAGTCTATTGCTTCTTTATAAAAAGGGCCGACTGGAAAGTCTGTGGGAATGCGACAACTGCGATCAATTGTGGGTGATGTTCAATCTATATGAAAACCAAAATCTCCTACTACTCATCAGTGACTAACATTTTGGTCGCTTTTGTCTCGGTTTTTTATTTTTACTGCACACCGCAGATAGCAGTGATAGAAATAAACGTTCTATTGTCCAGATCGTCAGCCGATCTTCTCTGATCGCTCAACGACAGAAAATATCGTAGCCAGCGACTGGGTTGAAGAGTGTGACACTCACATTACATGGACAGAACGTCCTGAATGCGTTATGGATGTCAAGAAGCTACACTTATACACTGATCTCGATCCAAATGGTGAACAATTAATAGTGACCTTCTGTTTAGAAGCAAGTAGTCATTATCAGCCAGAATCTTCTGAAAATTAAAAAATCTCCAGCAACGGACTAGAGATAATTGAGAAAGACAAACGAAACTGTTTTCATTGGCCCACCCCATACTTAACCAACATGTAAACAACTGAGGATAAGATAGAATTCAAAAAATGGCTTTCGTGAGAGGTTCCCGCTGTCTTAGTTCATCGCAGAGTCAATTAAACCAGCCGACTTTCATTCTATTGAATTTCACTGCCTATGATTTCTCGTAATGTCTACAGTCACAGAATATGCCAATCAGGATGACTAAAGCAGCTTACGGTGGATAACTTATTGACAGGCACCTTCAATTTGTTCCGTCATGTTATGGTTCGCATATAACGCCATTTCATTATGACTACACGCTCTAGTTGATCAAGTGATAGTTTTTTTTTAAAATGCAAACAAAGATGGAGATTTTCAAAAATGTGCGGTTAAAAATTCCAGCCATCTGTGACAACAACCATGAGTCTTGGCTAGGAGGGCTTCGCGTGCAGACATAGACGAGGAAGATAAACGACTAAGCACTGTCATAACAAACCAGGATGACTGGTTTATCACCAAACCCACAGACTCACCTCACATCGTTTGGCGGTTCGTTCAGCCTCGTCACGTTGCCGGGACAGTCGAGTGACCACCTCCTCGAGACGCGCCCGATTCTCGCGCAGTCGCGCTAGATCAGCATCTCCGGTTGACAACTGACGTTCCAGGGCGGGTAAATCAGGAACATCGACCGACACTGGCTTGACGCCTAAACAAGCCTTGGTAGAACCGTGGTATTCGCGAACCTGCGCCAGACTGGTGAGCATACGTCCAGAGAGCGGCCTGCCTCCACCACCAGACATCGCACCCGAAGTCTCGATCAGTTGACCCTAAAACAGATCACGGGGCCTCCAGTAATTTTAAGCCACCATGCTTGTAATGCACGGAATTGAATAACAGAAAGGGTACCGGTATCAGTGAATGTTTCTGGTCACCCAGTTAAATGGTTGCTCAAACAGCCAACCCAAAAGGCCTGAAGTTGCTAAGCGTTAAGTATTGCCGTTTTAAAATTATGGTATTTGCTATGAATAAATGGTACAAGCAATCTATATACTTTGAAAAATACCATCGAGACCAGACTATTCGGCTTTTTAAGCATCCTTTAGTTCGTGTAACAGACCTGTGTTTGCTGTTGTATGCCTCTGGGTAAGGCGCAGACTGTGGCCTAGGCCGAATCCCAGGGTCGAAACACTGTTCATTAACGTTGGTATTTTTGAACCACAGGCTGAAATTAGACTGTTTTGAAGATGCCTAAAAAGTCACCAAAACTAGATATTTCCTACGGATGTTCCTGGGATATTATCACCAGCTATAGTAAAGAGCAAAATTGAAAAAAACTACGTGAACACACAGCTGATGATCTGAAAGTTTTCCGGGAAAATTTCCGCATATGCCTACTCGCTCTGTATGGAAATGGACGAGCAATACCTACTTGGAGGGCATGCAAAGTCTATGACCACGTCAACGCACAGCCATCTTGCGACTTCTCGAAATTGTCAGCAGCTGCACTGATGCAATGCGACAGAAGCTCTTTCGGCATATGGAGTACACGACCTAACCAATGTATATTGTTTTCATAAACGGGTTGCCCTAGAACTGGGCTAAGTTGATGTGATCCTTCGAACGTGCTAAGTAAGAAGCACCAGAGAGATGTCAGCAAGTCATAGTTCATAATGACCAACAAATTACGACTGAGCACTGAAACTGTACGAAGTTCATGAGGTTATATATAGGGAGTTTGAGTAAATAATCATCAAAAGACAAACTGATTATCTCTGAAACGGTGATGAACGACTGGTTCCGACAACTCATCATCCGATCAGTACATTTGTATAGGTACTGATTTGATAACGAAGTATCGAAAGCAATTGTTTCTCAGTATTTCTTCTATGAAGCAACAGGAACTTTTGTAGGAAACCGATCATTACCTGAAGTGTGACTACTCGATGTCGCTGACGTTGAGAGAACGCAACCTTCAGAGCAGTATCCATTGAATCAGTGACCAAAGTGTCCCGTAGTGCAAAATATAGTGCTGGTTTCACGGTGTCGTCTACCGTTTGCACAAGATCGTAAAGACGTTGAACTTGGAAGTCACCACTTGGAAGAGTGAAGTGCGCTTTGGATTTTTCCGTCCATTTTTGCATTTTATCCAAACCTGCAGAAAAATGGCAACGCACAGAAGGTAATGTATCAACCAAAACAATGCTGGGATCAAGATAGCTCAAAAGTGTATCATGAAGTAGATGGACACCAAAAGGACGCAGACAGTGAGATTAATGCAGAGTAAAAGATACTTAGATGTATATATAAATGTCGTATCAGTTCTTGGAGAGCTTGGAGTAAATCAATTGCGTTTTAATCTGGAGTGTTCTCCTTTGTTCTGTTCGCTTGAATTTTTTGAAGCAAAATCTGGCAAGAAATCAGCAACTACCTCACAGGTTACCAGCGTTTCAACACGGCTTGGTCGCAAACTCGTCTATCCCAAAATGGCAATATAACGTTTACTGATAAGCAGTCGGGGATTTGGTTTATTTCAAGTTAAACATCACCCCCAATTGATCGCAGCTGTCGCATTCCCATAGACTTTCCAGTCGGCCCCTTTCGAAAACAAGCACTAGATTTGAGTTTCGCTCTCATTAGAGCTCGTCGGTAGTACAAATCCTTGCCACTGCCTCATGAAAGCGTGGCCGGAGTTCTAGTTCCGGCAGTGGCAAAGATATGCACTACTGACGGCCTCTAATGAGAGCGAAACTCAAGTTTAGTGCTTGTTTTCGAGAGGGGCCGACTGGAAAGTATACGGGAATGCGAAAGCTGCCATCAATTGTGGATGATGTTCAACTTGAAATGTAGTGTTTGATGATTCCACAATATTACAGGGACAGAAGATCACTATAAGTATACACAAGCCATAATTCCAAAAGTATGATGTTTTGAAGAGTCTCAGTCCAAGACGATTTTTGATGGACTCAGAGGGCGGAAAAAACAATTACCACATTCAAAATCTACGTTTCCAGGCAGGCTTATTTAACGCAGTGTGCTAAAGGTTTGCAAGATGATCTTCATAAGTTGATTTAGTCCCTGTTGTCCTGTGACCTTCTAACACATATCGTAGGTGGTCGGGCTTGTACTCTGTTTTGATCTGGCAGGTTACGCCGACTAGGAGTTCGGTCCTTCCAAACGAAAACCTGTCCGATAGGCTAAAGGGGGGCAATCAGATGAAAAACAGTTACACTCAAAATTGTAAGTCGCACTAGTGACCGCGTAAGAGTGTTTAGGTAGTGAGGCACGATCCCATGGACAAACAGCAGGAGTAATTTTATGGTTGCAGCATTGTTGTCTTCCGAATCAGGAAGAAGGGAGTTAATAAAAAATACCTTAAATAAAGAACACTCCGATCACCCAACGGTTGACCATGATTGCCCGCGAATTATCCAAAACGGTTGAAAAATATCCGATATCACCCAAAAGCCTTACGCAGATTCGATTACATCTACTGCACACAGCAGTGCTCTGAACCAGACAATGTCTTATTTACTGTGCCCTCGGGCTAGACAAGCCCCTCATTGCCAAGTGATTCAGACTCTTGAGCCACTGGCTTCGGGTAGAGTTCCTCAAGAAAAGCTTGCATTCTGTTATTTCGCAAATCAGACGTTGGAGTCAAAGACTCAGGGTAGGGTCCCTCAAGTCAACCCCTTCAGCGACATAAACGACTAGAAATTATCAGGTGTTATCGTTCTTCGACAGTGACATTGTTCACCAAACACGACTTTCTCCTGCCATTTTACCATCCGTTTCTTCCGCTTTCCATGTGTCTTCGGGCGATAAGTGTTTTCTGAGGCCAAGACAACTGGTAAACATTGACGCTTTCAATGTCCGCACTCTTCGACGAATCAGTCACCAAGCTGCTCAGACAAGTAGTCTCTCAAGTCTGGAGCTTCAGGTGCACTGCCCGACGAAGACGCGTGTCCACGATTCTAACATCATTATCCACTTGTGCTCACCGACAGATAACTGTCGATCCAAGCACTTCTCTCTCAGGGTCTCTGGTGAAACCGTAGCCGGATCTCGTGATCAAGCTGACATCGCAACCGTGCTGAGTTTCAGAACAGAGCAATGTTTGCTCCACTGGATCCCAATGAACTGTCGCTTATGTACTGTCAAACTCAAAACATCCGTTACAGTCTGCCAACGCAAATCAGAAAAGCGTTGTGTATTCATTATATCGGCGTATGCTCCACTGGACAACTGTTCGCATGCTACCAAAGATGCGTTCTATGACGCACTAGCTGACCTTCTGAGGTGGACTAAACACGCTGACATCAACATACAAGCGCGCCGACTGAATGCTCAGCTTGGTCCTCTTTATCCAGAGAAGAAGCGGCTGGAAGGCATGCTTGATGTTCAGGCACAGCGCACTGACAATAGAGAAAAACTGCCGCAACTGTGCACATCCCACGGTCTGTATATTTTGAGCACTGCATTCCAACAAAGGAAGAAGCACTGTGTTACTTGGGGACCTCCGTGTGCTTCTCAGCCGTGGACACAACTGGATCACATAGCAGTTAGTTACAGGTGGCGCCACTCTGTTAAAGAATGTCTTACCTGTGGAGCAACCACCTGGTCTCCGATCGTGCTGTTGTGCGTGCCCGTTTTGTTTTGTCATTTGCCCAGAAGATATTCAACAGGCATTCAAAACAGGGGAGACCGGGAATAATGGAGAGCTTTTTCCCTTATACCTCGTTGTACTGACCATCGAGTTGGTGTAGGTGAGATCACACGTGAAAAAGATGGTTCACTCATCACCAGTTAGTCGCACCAAAGCGAAAGGTGGGTTGAACATTTTGAAGAACAGTTCAGTTGGCCTCAACTAGACCAAGTGGATGACCGGACCCGAATGGTCAGTTACCACGTTCCAGAAGCGGAAGTGGTCCTGGAGCTTAAATTATTGAAACGTAACAAGGCTCCCGGTACAGACCTTCTTTCTCCTTCTTTTTTCAAGCAGGATTGACATCAGAACTGATGAAACTCCTCCAGACGATTCGAGAAACTGGAGAAGCACCTAGTGATTAGCACCTTTCAACAGTAATTCCCGTTTAAAAAATGGGGGTTCGAAGTCTATGTGGCAACCACAGAGGCATCAGTCTAGTGTCTGTTGTATCCTAGTTATTCACTGGCCTTATTTTACGTCGGCTCACTAAGCCCAGAGGAAGTCAGACACGCGAAGAACAAGCAGGATTCCGATACGGAAGTGCGTCGATCACATTTTCATTTTGCGACAGATCTTAAATCATCAACACTCACACAGACAGCCGACGGTCGTGGTATTTCTGGACCTAAAGGCTGCTTTCGATTCAGTTGCTCGTAACGTTCTCTGGAGCTGTCTTCTTCGCAAGGAAGTACCAGGAGAACACGTGAATCCGCTTAGATCACTGTATGCTCGCTCTGCAAACAGGGTGAGAGTTTATGGACAACTATCTGGGGTTTTCTTCACCACTACTTGTGGTGTTCGTCAAGGGTGTCCGATTCCCCTTTTCTTGGTGAATTGCGTCATGGACGATATCCTAGAAAGTGCGCTCGAGTAGTCCAGTGAGATTGATGTTGAGCTTCTTCCTGAGGTTCGGCTGACCAATCTGGAGTATGCGGACGACATTATCTTACTTAGCCTCTCTGCCGAAGACATGCAGACCATGCTGGACAAGAAGAATTACCGGGCTGGTTTGTATGGAATGTGTTTTGCACCTTCAAAGTGCTTCTTCCAAACTGGGGCGTCCTCACTCCTACTTTCTTCAATGCTTGTAGTTCACCACCATCCACACAGAGGACACTGGCAGTACGTCTAAGTCGCGACTAAGCACACAAAAACAGACCAACACACGGTGATAGCGAGAACACGACTTTCGTCAGGTCACCATGTTTGATGTGCAACTCACGCGGTACCCGAAATTCTGATGGCCCAGCTGTCGGTCGGATTGTGAAATCCAATGAGAATACGGTCTTCTGATAAGTTTAGATATTGGTAGATTTTGTGAATGGGGTTGATGGTTTTGATATACGGTCGCTGGGTCTGAGGAAAGTTTTATGATTGATCAAACGGGGTAACATTATGAATGCGGACCGGTTTGAAACTTGTATGGCCACAACCACTATCTGTTCAGTGAAGACATGCAAGCTAAACATCAGATTGGAAAAAAGATCAAACATCAGGCTATCTGCCACAGCATCAGCATCATCATCATAGACAGCAATACATCAGTGGTTCACACTGATGCTTAACTGCCACATAACTACGAATAAGAAAAATCCTACACAGAGAGAGACAAAAAAAAAGGGGGAGGGGAATGGACCTAATTACCAAAAAATAGCTACCTCTATATTCAAACATACAACATCAAGGCGCCTACACCATGCAAACAAACAACCCAGCTGTCACAGCAGATGCATGGAGATAAACACATCATCATCATCATCATCATAGACAGCAATACATCAGTGGTTCACAATGATGCTTAACTGCCACACAACCATGACAATGCGGGTGCTGTCAGTTCCATACGCTGACTACTATCCTGGATTCTAGTCTCCGAAGATAAACACTGACATCAAACAATACGAACAGCATGAATGAAATTGATAACGACCATTCTGAACTGTCTCTGATCAAATTGAATTAACCAGCAATTAAAGAACTAGCCATTTTTGGGGGGAAACGTCTGTTTTAGTGTCAGAAAGAAAAGTACCTCGAAGAAGAACGCACCAATAAACGTGGCTAAACCGAGATTGTTCTGTTTCAAAAACGTGACCGCCTGTTGTGCTGTGTCCATGGTGTCCGTGACAATGTGATCCAACGCCGAACAGGCCGTGGAAATCGCCACATCGTATCGTGATGGAATCGCGGCCAGATCGCCAAGTCGACCGAGGATACCAGGTAACGAGCCGGCGCGCTTTGCCTCAAGCAAAGCGTTGAACACGCGACCGCGGGAAGTGTCCGCCTAGCTCACGGCAAATCAGGAAGAAATCAGATAAACCAGAGGCATAATTAAAGTTGGCCAATCGAATAGGAGTATTGGAGCAAAGGTGAAATTAACTGCCAGTTGACAGATGGAATAAACGAAGGAAAGAATGAGAATGTGTTATCGTTTTCGAGTGTCCATATTCAATCCTGCATTCTGAATGCGGCTTCATCAACAATGAAGCTCAACACATAAAAATAGTTGTACAACGCGATGATCTCAGCACTGGTGATTGACAGTGGCCAACAGCCTCAGGTCATATAGATGAATCAAACTGACAGTGGTTTGCCGGAATCATACACAAAGTGGTCACGCATGGACGTCGTTATACGGGCTGCGATAATCTTTTTCGTTCACTCAGGATGTGCCGTCTTCCAATTGAGACGGCAGCTGGGGAACGGTGAAACATAACAATTAACCGCAGCTGAAGGCGTTTCTGAAGATTCCTTCCCTACCAACAGAATCGAAGGGTTCGACAACAAGCTGATAATTTGCATATACACAGAAAAACAACCCTCTCCAGCTATGACACCCTCCCTTCTCATGGGTTGAAGTAGACCAGCCATTTGTGACTGATTTGTAAAAGTTACCCTCGACCACTTTTTTAGACTGTGGTAGAAGCTTGTTAGTTTGTAGACAAGCCATCAATAGTTGAGCGATTTTAGCTTATTAGAAAAAGGAAATGCAACAGCAACCTTTCTGAAACTCCAGCATCCGGAACTTTGTGGCCCAGTTGATGATTCTCTGGACTACCCTCCTGATACCCATCTGTAAGTCGTATGTAGCGCGAAGAAGATTTAACAACACCGAAGCAGCCGTCCACTACTGTAGTAGTGGTCACTGGGACTAAACGCTTGCAAAATTGCATGGTGTGTTCGGTGGCCACGTAAGTGGCAGATCCACGCTTTATAATCGGTGTCGTTCCTGTTTGGACTCACTAAGAGGAGAAATAATCGGAACGGAATAATGAACCCGTTACATTCGTATTACAGACCGAAGCCTCTACCAAAAGAACATGTAACAGACCATGTGACTTCCGGGCAATCCGTAGATCTGGAGTGATACATATTACTTGAGGTTGCGAATTATCACGAATGACAGTCAGGAGGACCCGAAGTGGCGAATGTATAATGTTTTTATGTTTACACTCTGGCTGATAAGGGTTTCACAGCTTGTAGAAAGAAAGCAGACGCCTCAAACCACCTCAGGCTACCATTTACCCGATAGGATCAAACGAGAACGAAACCAGTCGAGAAAGTGTTTGGGATATGTGTGAGAATAGATACAGCATAACAAGTTAGAACCTTCATAAACTTAGCCACAGTAAACAGGCAACACAGGGTAGACGGTGCGTCCATCCGTATCAAACGGGGAATGTTAGAAAGTCACGCACACCGAAGACACGAACCACTGTCATGCTCTCAGAACCAACAATTCAGTGGACTGGAGCTTAGGTTGAGAATATGAAAATGGTTCCAAGTCCTATTCGACTAAAGTCCGATCCCAAACCGAGTATTGGGAAGTGTGAACATCGATTAAAAACCCAGCCCCTGTGAACACAGTCGGCATAAAGCAATGAAGAACACGTTAGCTGTTGTCCAGTTGCTCAACCGATGTAGGCACACGGAAGTTACTTAACTAAATCAAATACGTCAACTGTAAGTTTCGATTTACTCCATCAAGCACACGAAACACAACATAATAAGCGGAATATAGGAGAACGAGCAGCGTTCGTCTATTGAATACTCTTTCTGCATTAAGTGACTCGGGATCATGTTCGTGACTACCGATGTCGCCGTTCCATGATTCCATGCCAGCTTAGGACGATCTCCGAGGCTTCTTTGGCATGTCTTTAGTAAGGTCGATTGTAGGACGGACACATCGCACTGCAGCCTCAACAACAGACGAACTAATCAAAACTGGTCAGCTAAAGTTCGCCACACATGAGCAAGGTATGAGTGTGTTCGCCAAAATCGTGTATGGTATGTCCGGGACATAACTTTCTTCTCAATCGTTGCAGTATCTTCCAGCTACTGTGGTCCAATGGCGCATACTGATAGATCTGCCAGTGTAAGTCTTCACAAAATGTCCAGACTCCAGTGTGATGTTGTTCTTTCCACTCTTTCCTCCACTGGACATCAACAAACCACTTCATCATATCAGCCTGATTCATCATCACCATAACAGTTATGAGTCTGACCAAGAAGGTACTGCAGCTCGAGCCACCGTTTACTTCAACAGTGACGTAGAAGAAAAAGAAATGTTGCCTGATTACTGTAAATCCACTCAATTGTGCTTGTGTAAGTACTGTAGAAGCAAGAAAAATGAAGCCTGGTGTACGGTTGACGCAAGCGAATATAGATGTTTAGTGACAATGTCCAAATGATTCTGAAATGGCTCTATTTTTTCCCAGTCCATCTGCCTCGCACCCACTTGAGCTCATAGGCTCAAAGATGCCAGATATCTTAATCATTTATACCAATGATTTCTGCTTTGGTTCACATGACGCACACGAGTGAACCATTGAACCATTCAGTGCGAAGCCACTAACATATCGTCCTCTCTATCTATATTTTTTCCACTAAACTCAATAATGGTGACTTGGTTTTTTACCCTCACTTCCAAACACAACCATCATCCAATTAACTCCTACTTTATTTTCATTAACCAATAGTTAAGTATGTCTCTCCTCAATGAACTGGTCAACGCGGTGAACACATTTTTGTAAACCTTATCATCTCTGCATTCATGTTCTTCCATCTTTTCAAAGTCTCCTTTTTTCACTTCGCACACCAGGAATATAGTTTCGCTGTTTTCAGTGTGATTCTCAGCAAACCTTCATTCCCAAAATATGCACCTGAATACCACAGAAATCTTTAGGTCATCTTGAACTGACACCCACTAATGAATATGCAGACGCATCAACGAAAACTGACGCGGTAAAGAATGGGAGACACGTGCAAGTGACGGAAACTGACCGGGTCTTGCTGTTTTTGTCGTGCGTTAGAATATCCCCTCATTTTCTCATTCACATGAATTGAAAATCATTCACAGTTTATCGTAGCTTGCATTTTTACACGAACAGTTGGCTGGTAGCCCTTGAAAAAAAGCACTAGACTCGAGTTTCACATCAGCTGGAGCTCGTCAGTGTTGCATATCTTTGTATAGTCATCAAACTCGTGGGACTGATAGCAAGTAATGAATTAGCTTGGGCCCAATGCTAGTCTCGACAAAATATATACAGAGGATCGGAAGCTGTGGATACAGTCGCAACTGTTTCATATTTCAGGCTACACGCAATATTATGGGTGCAACACGTAGAACAATTGGTTTGAGACAGACAGGTGCCAATCAATCCATGATTTATTGGTGTTTCAGACGTGGAAAGCTCGTTTGCTTGAAATGTTATGGGCCAATGGCAGCAAAATAATCCAGAAACACCTGACTGGCTGTAATCGTGTCGTTCCAGCCAATAGATAAGTGTCCATGACACGCTGTCGACCGTGAACAGCCAGCTCGCAACTTGTGATCGTCACATATTGTCATGGCCGGCAGTTGAACTCCGCCCATTTTCTTATGAGGTAACCGTGCTGACTACCGTGTGATTAACCCCACATTCGGAACGACCGAATCGTCCAAGAATAATTACTATTCTTCACCAACTGGGGTTAATTTATTTTGTGTCGGCTGCGACACAATGGAGATGAAGAGGAGGGACAAACTGATATGTTTTCTGGCAGATACCATAAATGAAGCAAGTAGCCCGTAGTGAGAGCTAATTCATCTTTTTTTAAATGAGACCTAACTGTGAAAAGTCAGGGCTTCGGCTGGATCCGAACCAGCGACAGAAACAACATGCCTAGGCATGGTGTCACCGAAGACCTCACTTTTCACAGTTGGGTCTCATCTAAAATCACAAATCTGCCACACTACTCATTAGTAATTCATCTTTAACTGTCTCTAGCCTAAGGATGAACTGCAACATGAATATACAGGCAACACAAGCTACAGTAAAACGGTGCAAATGCACCCTGGAAAGAGATTGCTGGAACATACAAAAGATGATAAAAATCGGAACGGGGCAACAGTAATTATGTGACTGTAAGCATAAATACTAAATTCCAATCAATGGGTTTTGTACGTATGAGGAACTGAGAAGAATTCCGGAAATATAATTTGGCAGTGCAGTCGCTCTGGAGGAAAGGAAAGCACATAATACACATGCCGGGTTAAATAGATCAAGGGCGGAATGTTTCATATGTACGACTCAAACATGACTGGCAATCTAAAAACCGGTAGATGAGCAGCGAACGGACAAACGGGATCACATTTGGAGGTGAAATTGAGACTTACTTGTAAAGTGGATTTTGATTCAGCCAACTTTGTCCGAAGTTCGTTCATTTTTTTGGTCAGTTCGGCCTCTTTGGTACGGACTTCGTTGAGATCTCGAGTAGCTGCCGCGAGACCCACGACCAGATTACCAATCTGACTGGACTGACGCCGAGCGGGCTGGGTTGTAGATGGAGCCAAATTTTGTTTGGCTTCTGCCATCTCTGCCTCCCGTTGGTGCAGCTTAGTTTGCGCCATGCTGGCACCTTGGCGGGCTTTGTCGGCACGTTCCTGCTCGCGGCGTTGACCGGCCATCAGCAGATCGAATTGTTGCCGCTCTAGAGTCAATTTGCCAGACAACTCGTCCGCCTCAGTCTGAAGCGGAGCCAACGTAGCTTCAGCTGCTTCAACTTTCACGCGTAGCGGAGCGGTTTCTTTGGCCAAACTGTCTACCGTTTCCTAAGGATAGGTAACACAATGAGAGAAATTAGGAGACGGAAACAAAGTGCTCAGATTCTGATTGTGCACCTCTGCCAAACAGTTTCAGAGCGCAATGTAAGTTCAAACCAAAGCATAAAAGTCAAAAAGTGGAATAGACAACGAAAGACAAACGTCTACGGATTGAGCAGTAACCCACAAAGATGGTCTGTTTACTAATGGATGTGGCTATAAATAGGCCGCCTTGAACTCGATGTATATTAATCCAAAAGCCAGAACGTATCATGCTTAAACATAACAGCGAGTGAAGAAAGAATAAAAACGAAACGGTAAATCGATTGAGGAGAACACAACATTACGAGCAAGTTGTAATACTCTACGTTTCAATCACCCCGGGTGACTTTCCTCAAGAATGTTTTAATTGAAATGGATTTATCAATAACACGCTAAACAAGATGCCCAAACTGTTTGATTACATTCAAACTAAATTTGGTACGGGTATCTTAAAAATGAAACAGAATTATGGACAACACAAGACAAAAACAACAACAACAACAACACTATTGACGACAACACATCTGACGGGGGATGATCATTGTGCTTTGGACTTCAACGAGGAAACCAATGTAGGGAACAAGCTTTGATGTCAAAGCTTTTAGCTTTTGCGGCGAATTCATACTCTGACTATATATCAGCCGCTTCTATTCCGATTTACTTCACGAGGACAATACGCAGAGCAGCATACAGTGGGCTGGCGTTCAAAAAATATGCTCAAATTAACTAAATTTTAATAAATGACATCAACGAGATATCGGCACGTTGCACCTGCTCGTCCCAAAAAAAATACTGGCGTAACGGGCCATCGTTTACGAGATGCTTTCATCATACACGTGACCGTAGGCAGACACTGGCGATCGAAACGAGACAGATAACAGCACCAGATTGGCTAATGTCAAACATTTGTTAGGCTGTCAACCGATAAACGTAAACAGAGCCAGTGAGCATAACTACACTCACGTGTCAGGTCAACAAAACACTGTCTTACCGATACTTTTGGTTGTGTGCGTACAGGATTTTAACGGTACGATCGATTATTTTGTTGAAGATTAACCACTACACGTTACCAATGTATGTCCAGCCGTCCCACAGGACGGATGAAATAGAAAATGAGACAAGAGGCGAGATATTCTCATCGCAAGTGGCTCACAAGACAATGCTGAAATGATGGCGCCTATCGCCTTAACGATACAGCCAACAAAAACACTGGGACCTCATTTATGACAGATCAGATCGGTAGTAGAGTGGTCTCAGTTTCTCCACTGGATACATAACAAAGCACCTGAGTTGGGGAGCAGGACTATTTCTATCGATCTGTCAGTTCTGTATGTGAAAAACTAGACCAAAATTTAAGTGCTTACAGGAACGGGTGGCCATCTCCACACAAACCCTAATCTGATACGAAATGGTTGTCTGGTTAGGTGAATCTGCATAAGAGTGATGTGTTTACTATCAAAAGAGCGGACAAAAAAGCACTGCAGTCGTGTAAAATGGATATTAGAAACGAAAATACCTGGTATGCCAATTCGTGCTTTTTCTTCGTCTCTTCTAGCTCGGCCAGCTGCTTCAGAATGGCCAACTTTCGCGATTCTGTTTCCTGAGGTAGCCGTTCCATCTCTTCTAACTTATTGCGTTCCGCTTGCAACGCCTTGGTCAGGCGGCGACCCATGGCTTTCACATGAGCATGCTCGTCTCTCAATCTGCCGTCTTCAGCCACGAATTCGGAGAATTTGTTCTTTGTCTCGCGATGACGTTTGAGCAACTCCGTGTGACGCTCGACCAACTGGTCTCGTTCTGTTTCTGTCTTGGCCAGATCTGCTGATTTCTCCTTTAAACCTGCAGCAAGGGTCTGCAAGAACACATTAGTATGCTCAACGAACCTTGAAAATAGGAGTTGACAGCACGTTTTGAAGAAGTTGACACCAAAGATTATTTTGAAGATTAGTTACATTGATCAAGCTAAAGGTCCCCTAAATACTTAGTGGAATAATTATAGTTTTCACAAGCTGGATACTACTCACGCACGACCACAGCTTCTGCACTCAAATAAACGTTTCGGTTGGACGACTTCCGAAGAAAGAACTGTAGACCCGACACTCATTCTTGTGCTGCACGCGGACGATGTCATCTCCAGAGTTTGACATTCAGAGACAGTCTTCTACAACAAACCTGTAGAACAGTCTTTCGGGACTGACTCTTTTCAGTTCAATGCGCTGACAGTCAGTTTCTATTCTGTATAGAACGAATCATCAGTAGAATTTCAGTTTTCGCCTCCAACCACGTTTTGGAAACAAAGAGTGTTCCGGATTCATTTCCGTACAAAACTTAGATATCACATTCAATCAAAATTTGCACAAATCCGTCAACTATTGTTCACAATCCCATACTATCTTTTATCAAGACATTTTCGCAAAAAAAACTACATACAGAACTGGAAAATTTGTTCACATTGTCTGCTGAAAATGTGATTCCGTAAATGCTGATTGGTTACCTGCTTGGATGCATAAAATAATTCGTTGTCCTGAGTTTCGAACACCAAAAAAGCAAAATAACGTCTCTAGTACAAATATTTCAGAGCTAGAACGTAGACCTATGATTAGTTCTTTTAACCTGAACGGTTTCCAGCATTGGCGGCAACGCAGTGGTCCTGAATGACACTTGACAGTCATAAAATCCTATAAAAAAAACTACCTTGGAGACAGAAGAGAGAGGGAACGAAACTATGTTAGAACGAATAGCAAGGCTGGTAGGTGACGCCTGCTCGGTAAGACGTTCCGAGACCATTCAGACAGCTGGATGGAAACATTCTTCGACTTGATGGTGTACCAAAGCCAAGGGCGAGCTCGTATCAGCAAAGTTATTGGTTCTTTTTTTATGAGGTCCTACTGATGAGTAGTGGGGGATTTTGATTTTCATATAGATTGAACATCACACCCAATTGATCGCAGCTGTCGCATTCCCATAGACTTTCCAGTCGGCCCCTTTCGAAAACAAGCACTAGACTTGAGTTTCGCTCTCATTAGAGCTCGTCAGTAGTGCAAATCCTTGCCACTGCCTCATGAAAGCGTGGCCGGAGTTCTAGTTCCGGCAGTGGCAAAGATATGCACTACTGACGGCCTCTAATGAGAGCGAAAATCAAATTTAGTGCTTGTTTTCGAAAGGGACCGACTGGAAAGTGTACGAGAATGCGAAAGCTGTTAACAATTGTGGGTGATGTTCAACTTGAAATACAGAGTTTGATGAGTTCACAATATTGCAGGGACAGAAGATCACTATAAGTACCATTAGGCACGACCGAATTATCGCATGTGAACACTCAACCACTTTCGCTTGTGAGTAATGATCAGGTTGCCCGATCGCCTTGAGAGGAGACACAGTTGAGTGTTCACATATGATAATTCGGTCGTGCTTTATGTGAGGTCAATGGAGCAGTGGTAAACACGGTTGCCTCCTGAACAGCGTGTCCGTGGTTCCAGTCCCGGCAGTGACGATAATATGCACTACTAAGGAGCTCTAATGAGAGCGAAACTCGAGTCTAGTGCTTCTTTTCGAAAGGGGCCGACTGGAAAGTATAAGGGAATGCGACAGCTGAGATCAATTGTGGGTGATGTTCAATCTGTATGAGGCCTTACTGTTTTTTCTCCGCTACCAAAGGCAGCCCGAGCCAAACGGTGTTAGGCGATAGTGAGATTCCTAGACATTCGTGGATGTTGTATTCTGGATCACAAGGTGTTGTTGTTTTACCATTTTTAAACAGCACAGATAATGGTAGGAGCTATTTCGCGCTCTGCTAAACACTTCGGAATGCGCTTCGCAGGTTCAAAGTACAAAGTACCCTTTTAAGGTTGCTGTGCTTCTGTAAATTCAATGTCCGATGATGAAGTTATGGAGGTTGTTGATCGGTTTGTGTACTTAAGAAGTTGCATCATTAGAAGTGGAGGTACATGGAAGAAAAGACTAGAGCGGTATTCGCAAACAGAGCAAAGGGCTGGAGATATTAGGTGAAACAGCCGCTAACCTGGGCTCAGTGGTATGAATGTTGTGGTTGTTTGGTCGAGTTGCTTGTGGATTAAATGCGGTGAAAGCCGGGATGAAGTTGTCTTGCCGACGAATGCTTGTTTTCACTTATGGCCTGGTTGTTTGTTTGAAGGGCATAGGCAACCTGATGCTGAATGTTTCAATATAAACATAGGTGTTTTTAATAGTTAGGTCCTCTTCCGTTCATTCATCTTTCTTTTCGGCTATGTTTTATTCTTCATAGTAAGCAGCAGCGAGAACCACTGATGTATTGTCGTCTTTTGATAATGATTTCGACGAATTCGGATCTCATGTGCTAATCGGACAGTTGATGCCTTTTTGAACGCACTCTTGTAATCACGAAATCACAACAGGCAATGCGATAAATTCCAACTAACACTTCGAAAAGTCAACTCCGTAGTACGGCAATCGTAAGTTCGTTTTCAACCCCGAAAGTGTTCATCATTTGCCCAAAACATTCCACTGTGTGTCCAAAAAAGAACACTATGTGAGAAAGACGAAGTACTAACGATCAGAATGGACGATGCTGTTTTAGAAAAGAACAGATGTGGCTGATGGAGACGCCGCTCGAAAGAAATTCGATTGGCCTTTAATGGTTTTGATCTACCCTGTTAGGATCTAAGCGTGCCCAGAACAGGTGTCTACCAAGAGAAAGTATGTGTATAGTATGAAAAGAAAATCAAGATCGTATCACCTACCTGACATTCTGATTGCACTACGGCAATGCGTTTATTGGTCTCTGAAACTGCAGCGCGCTCCTTCGCCAAATTTTGTTGAAACAGTATATTTTTCATTCTAATCACTTGGTTAACCAGTCGTAAGTAGCCCATCGCTTCGTTACGCACACCTTCCAACTCGTCCTTTTCTTTTTCGACAGCTTTGACTCTAGTCAATTTTTCCAGACGCAAATCATTTAAGCGCTCGATTCTGTCAGCGAATATGGTCAGTGGTTGCTTAAACCGACTGGATCCGATGATGTCCTGTAACATAATGTTAAAAGGTTACGTTTTACAGCTCACAGACCTCGGACAATGGTGTTGCATCTGGATTGATAGAAACAAATGGGAATCGCATTTAAAGTGGAGCTATCGAAACCAAAACTACCAGTTGATAATCGCGGATTTGGTTGAGATAAATAGGCGAAGACAGTTTACGAACTGGAATACGAACAGTGTGGTTTCATTGACCACCCACAGTCCAAAGCAAAAAACTATGAGACGGTAAAAAGTCGTTCAGACAAGGTATGTTTGTACTGATATGTTCACAGTCTCCAGCTGTGTGTTGATCTACAAGTCGGTAGATCGAGTGACAGGTCAACAATAAGAAACCTACTGTAGGCAATTGTTAATCATTTGCCAGTTTTAGGTTCAAATTACAGTATCGTGTAAATTCGATTGAAAACTGGTTTTGTTAACATTATGTAAAATCATAATTAGAAACAGAGTGTAACAACTGTTGTGTGATTCGAAATGTCAGAGAGAAAGATCCGTAATGTTCCCCGATAACAATTACGGAGCCAAATGAAAATTGCAATGAAACCAAAGAGATCAAATGAACGCTAGCAGAAAGACAAAAACCTCTCCTATTGATGTGGCTCTCCGAGAATCATTTCAAAAGTCAAGTCAAAATGACATACCGAGTTCAACGAGCTGCGAGCGAAAAAATAAAAACTAACCTCCAGATATTCCAGAAAGCCATCCTCGTGCTCGCTTGGGGCTTTCGGCTTCATCAGTGCGATCTGTTCTACTTCGCCCTGAAGAATCAGAAATCGGTTGTGGTCCAGATCCACTCCATGACTGCGCAACAGAGTAGCCACATCCCGGTAGACAGCACGTGTGTTGTCGATCCAGTACGTGCTGGAATTGTCTCGGTAGGCACGTCGAGTGACGACGAACGAACTGTTAGGGACAACCTTTACAGATTCAAAGAAGAATAGCAGTGTAAAGGCACACTTTTTTGATATAGTGCAATGGCTGTCAACTGGCCTCGTAACTCCAGTTTTCTAACAATGCAACACCTGTACTTTAGTAAGTACTATGATTTTACAGATAATTTAGTCAAACGACGACAACATTCAAGCCAGTGAACCTGATAAACAGTCGTCTCTTAGCAATTCCAACAAAATACCGGGTAGGTCATCGAGAGCATTGAAAAAAAAGTTCCAGGGAAACGTATGAATTTGCCCACTCTGCAAGCAGGGTAAGAGTTTATGAACAACTGTCTCTGGTGTTCATCACCATAGACAGCAATACATCAGTGGTTCACACTGATGCTTAACTGCCACACAACCATGAAGAAGAAACAAACCCTGTTTAAGAAGAGAGAAGAAAAAAGGGAAAGGGTAGTGGACCTAACCGCTAAAAATAGCTGTCTACATTCAAACATACATCATCAAGGCGCCTACACCTTGCAAACAAACTACCGAGCTGTAAGTGAAAGTAAGAAGTCGTCAGCAAGATAGTTGCCTTAAGGCTGTCACTGCCCCGCATCATTAAGCGCACTCACTTCACAAACAACACGACCAAACAACGACAACATTCACGCCACCGAGCTCGATTAGCCGCCATCTCATCTACCGTCTCGAACCACCGACTCTGCGAGTCGCAAGTGCTCTAGCCCGGGAGATGAACCCGATCTACGTTAGCCAACCCTTTCGTGAACGATTTCATTTGTCTACGCCAGGTCATCATCTGTCCACCTCGCACCTTGCACCAATCAACCGCAGCGTTGGCAAACAGTGCTCGGTGTGGCAAGCGATTAGCTGGCATCCTTAGTACATGACCTAACCACCTAGGTCTGTGCAAATGTAATGACCGAATAAAAGAACTTCTGTTAACCGCGGTCGAACAGCCAGACGTACACAACCAGACTACTTAAAACCTAGGACATCTATTCAACTACGGCTGACACACCTAGTCAACGTGAACGAAAAGAGGCAGGGAAAGATCCAACCCATTTACCTCGACGGACCATGATGAATCGGACAAACGTCCGCAACCAAACCATTCAAAACCCAAGACATTTACGCAACCCCAGCAGATTCACCTTGTCAAAGTCAGAGAAAAGGAACAAGTAAAAACCCAGCCTATTCATCCTGACGGATATTGTAAAACAAACACCGTAGACAGGAACACCAGCACATCTAAGATAACACCAAAAAACTCGCCCAGAGTTATGTGTCGGTCAGTAATTACGTACAATCCGCCTTACAGTAGTTAAGCAATCTTAACCGATTAAGAAGAGCACGACAAGAAGGGATATTTTTAAAATTTTAAACCTTTGGGTCTTCCTGATATCTTTCCAGAGCTGTTTACTTCAGGGACTACGAAAAGGCTCTGACACGTCCGCTGCGGGTTACTCTTTACGAAATAGATGACTTTGAGAAGCTAGCGGCGTTACAACTCAGCCACAGCAGAAGCGAGAACTCATTTAGGATACGCTCTGATCGAAGCAAACACGCTTGTCTGCAGATGCCGCCTCAGATCCAAGGAGTCGATGAACATAGGTGCGATAGTATTACTATGCACAACGTGCCTGCTGTAAAAAGCGCTGATGTCGTTAGTCAAATAGTGCATAAACTAGACCAGTGGACAGTTCTAACATCATTCATTAGTCTGTCTGACCTAACGGTCACCAGCATAAATCGTCTGCCCTGGAGGACGTATTCAGCTTCTGAACAGAATACGAAACAAGCGCATGTAGCCTGACTCGCAGTCCGCTCACAGTTGCCTACTGGGGTCAGCTACCTTCCAAACAGATCAAGAAACATCAGATCCGAGTTGAGACAATTGTATACCACAAAAAATAACCCAGTGCTATTGCTCCAATATTGTTCCCAGATGACCTTCCTGAGGATGCCAAATTCGCGCCGTGACTTCAAAAAAATCCGACTCGTCGCCATTCCAATAGGGAATGGCGACCTCAGAGTACACCATAACACACCGACTCAGCAGCTCACTCGAACCTCCTCGAGTAGATTCATTTGCTGTGCATACCGTAGGCAGTGAAACTGACTGAGGGTACTGTTTTTACACCGAACTGGCTTCACTCTTTAATAAACTGGACGGACTTCGTGACCACTGTTTCCCACGAAACCCATCAATGGTATGCATCCTGGGGACCTGGCGTAAAAAATATGCAGGATGGCAAATTGTCTATCCCCAGTGTGACAGTGCTTCTCAGTGAAAGAAAAGTCGGTAAGAGAGGAAGTGTATTTTTTTAAATTGGGATTGCACCTAAAGACCTCAGGTGTTCGTGACACGGTGCTACTGGATCTCTCAGAATCAGTCTGACAAGTAGTTTAAAATTTCACTAGTTTCATACGTGTGATTTACAAATCGCATTCTGCGCACAGGGATGCCCACACGGCCTTGCACAATGCCCTGTGTAAGATACCTTCTTTAGGTTATGCTCAAACGTCCATAATGGGAGATATTAATCGCCTGGAGCTGGATTTCAAGAACCATTTAGTCAATACTGCAACGTCCTCCTCCGCTGGGATTTATTCGAGGCAGTCGTGGAGGCTGAACTATTCAACATGTCCAGGACAATACGAGGTGGCGGGTGGACCAAACGCCGTCTCGCCTTGATTAGTCCCACCAACGATGTTGACATGATGAGCAATCTTAATGTCACAGCTCCGCTTGGTCTCAGTGATCGTGGAACATTTGAATGCAACTATCTAAACGGAACAAGACGATATATCCCCCAAAATGTGGGTCTAAAGACCTGTCACATGGCAAATTTCACAGGGATGAAAACACAGCTTGGCACGGTTGATTGGCCTGGTCCCTTCACCACGCTCGGCCTAGATGATCACTGGCAGCTCAGAGTTGAGGAAATTTCCAACGCCGTTAATAACCATGTTCTAGTAGTGTTTTCGGCCTAGCCTACGGAGTAGAACCAAACGTCTTAGAATAGACAGAAACGCTCAGTCTGGAATAGGCACCAACTAGGACAAACTGAACTTGTTTGTTGAGTATGTCATATGGCGCACTCGTATCACGGCTGCTATCAGAAAGGACCGATTTTGCTATTAACGCGGTCTTGCTGAAAAGCTGAAGGTGAATCTCAAGCTTTTCTACAGCGAAGTCACTGCACCTGCAAGAAGTAAGATCGGAATTTCGCAACTGCAAACGTCTAGTGGATTTACCAAAACATTCTGGGTAAGTGTGCACAACTGCAAATCACGAACGACTTTTGAGCGCATGGGCGACAACTTGACAGAATTACCTCAAATTCACAAATCAGAGTCAAGTTAGAGAACCTACTAACCTACAAACCACCCGGCCCAAACTTGATATCTCCCCTATCATCTTGAAAACCTGAGCCATCGAATTAGCAGAACCGCTTACAGCACTTTTCAATCGCTCCTTGTCAGCTAGCCGTCTACCAAAAGCCTCGAAACAGTCCACAATCATACCTATCTGTGTGCAGAGGTGACCCGCCAAACTAACTAACAACGGCGCTGCTTTCAGTAATCTTTACAGTAGTGGAGGGATAGCTAGATGATTCTCTCTGGGCAAAAGTTGAAGACTTGCAACACACTGCCACAAAGCAACAAGGCTTTCGTAGGACATACTCATGCGTCACGAATCTGCCCCATTGCTTGTGATTTTTGGACAAAGATTGCAGACGCATGACTGGCCACAGATATGGTTTATCTTGACTTTCCCAGACCCTTTGACAGGAATGATCATCCCTCTCTTCCTGCAGAAGCTGAATAGCTATGGCCTTGATGAGTACTCACTAGCCTGCGTAGAGGATTATCTGACAAAACGTAGGTTCAACGTCAAGGTAGACGGACAGCTGTCAAAGCGGTTCGATGCTCATCACGATATTCCACAAAGACCCCTGTTATTGATTCTTTTCGTTCTTGGACTACCCAACATTGTCAAGTCGCCGATGACACAAGGCTCTCGCGAGTTTTAGTATCCGGGAGATGTAACAGTCTTACAGAAATATTCAAACTGCCTAAACCAGTGGTCCATAGAAAACAACTTGCCGGATAGTGATAACAAACAAAGTAATGCATATTCGCCATCGAAAATGTGCAGACTGCTATCTTGACGACACAAATCTTTGTGTCAGTATGGGAACGAGACCTAGGGACCATCGTCGCAGATGGTTTAAGTCTGGGAAATTGTGTTGTCAAAGCTAAAAAAAAAGTGAAAACAACTGTGGACCCCTTAGGAATAACTTGTGGAACCTATCATTCTAAAGCGTCTTCCACTATGTTCGTCTGGAAACGAATACATTGGCATGTCGTCTTTCTATTCAAAAGGAATTTGCACTTACTGAAAGGGTTCAGAGACGAGCTACGAGAAGAGCTAGGGGGCTCAGGAAAATCCTCACCAGGAATTAGATCAATTCTCAGTCAACAGACACCTCAAGGGAGACCTAATTCTTACCTACAAAATATTCAATACCCCATGTCCTCCACTGGCACATCTCTTTCAACTAAATAAGAATGAAGGTTTAAGAGGTCATTCGCTGAAATTGAGTAATGGGACATGCAGGTTACTCCGCAGCTAGAAGTTATTCATAGTCAGGATCTGCTCACACTCGAACGTACTGTCCAACACTATGGTCACGATTGAATCGATTAAGTTTTAAAATAGTAACCGATCAACACATATGAGACAACCTGCACTACAGGTTTCCTGACCATTACTCTAGCCCAGTCTCACAGGTCACTAAGTTCGCATATGTGACTAAATGTTGTTTATTTGGGTGTAAGTGTTTGTTGCTGAACCCACTGTGGTCAGTAGCTTCAATGAATTTGCCTCTCCAGAAGAGATCCATTTGCGAAACGTCTGAACTTCGGCTGGATTCGAACCAGTGACAGAAACACCAT
Organism: Paragonimus skrjabini miyazakii; assembly: GCA_014338405.1. Taxonomy (NCBI): domain Eukaryota; kingdom Metazoa; phylum Platyhelminthes; class Trematoda; order Plagiorchiida; family Troglotrematidae; genus Paragonimus; species Paragonimus skrjabini miyazakii. The sequence goes on along the minus strand of JTDE01014705.1, from coordinate 7,425 downwards.
GCCCAAACGTGGCAAGTGCTTTACCAGCTGAGCTACGAAGCCACGCCGGAAGCTCAGAAATTTCACACTTAATACTTCAATGTCAATGCTCATCGGTGGCGTTCGTGGATTCCAGCGTGAACTGATCGAGAAATCCTGCTTGGACAGTCAATTGGCTGGATCATTTGGTGGATTCCATGACAGTTGGTTCGGTGGGTAACTAGGTTCAAGTGTGAAATTTCTGAGCTTCCGGCGTGGCTTCGTAGCTCAGCGGGTAGAGCGTTAGCTGCGTTTGGGCGTGGTGTTTCTGTCGCTGGTTCGAATCCAGCCGAAGTCCAGACTTTTCGCAAATGGATCTCTTCTAAATTATCAAATCTGCCAAACTACTTAACAGTAATTCAACTTGCCCTTCGTGTATCTTCATATCTCTTTTTATATACTCATAAATATCTATCTATATCTCTTTTTCTTTACACATCTATTTATCGTCCAACAATATTTACACTGACCAACACAGATATGGGAAGCATAAGCGAAAATCCTTCTCCCTCTTGTAATAACCTATGAAAATATGAGAAGACTAACTAACCAAAGTAAAATCGCAAACTGAAAATATGATACAACTCCGACTGGCGAAGTAGTCAACGCATTCAAACAGAGTGAAAAGACGTGGCACAAAAAAACCCTCAAAGCTGTCTTTTAAACACCTCTTTACCGCCGCCTGCAACTTGATCGTCTGTTTGCGACTCGTAGAGGTACCTTCATGTAACGTTTCTTCACTTACACATAAAGGGTTTGTTAGGAATTAGGTCATATTCATAGTCTTTTTCGTTTCTAAGCTAAATCTCATCTTTTCCCCGCAATCGTATGGTAGGTAAGCACAAGAGTGAATTACTGCTGTATGACTGTCAATGATGAAGAGAAAGAAGAGATTTCGAAAAAACTTGACAAAAGCACTTAACGTTTGAAGAGTTCAAGTATAAGCATAATAGTCTTAAACATGAGGTGCAAATTTAAGTTATACGATTTTTATCAGACAGGAACATTTTACGAGCCTGTGACAAGCTGGAAAGCAACTGCAACCAAAAGTATGATGGAATATCGGCATCCCAGTCAGAGAAAGGAGTTTAATAAGCAATGGCAACCTCCGAAATTAATATTCTCCTATTTCCATATGATTTTTTTTGCTTGACCGTTGAGACGTAGGACTCCAGATGTATGGTTTTGAGTCAGGCGCTGAAGCAACATAAGAAAAATGTCAAAATCAATTAAACTGGTGATAAAACCATAGAAGCGTTCACAGGATTACCTAGTACCGTGACCCGGTGAAGAACAATATTGCCAAAAAGCAGACATTTCGTAGTGAATTCGTTCGCTTAATCGTTAAGTATACATTTATTTAGATGACCAGGTGATAGACCAAGGAGGCCCACTAATTGTTTGGTACATGTAGCGCTATTTTCCCATGCCAGTGTCGATTGAAAAAAATTGTGGGATGAACTAATGAGGATATGGAGTAGCGAAGTGAGAAAAACCGTCAACATGTTAGCCACTGTAGGTCGTGTACATCCACTACCCGAGACGATTGTGACTTGCACGGTCTGAGGAAGGAAACGTCAGGAAAGATGACAGTTAATACAATCCAATGAAGTGAATGTTGTTGTTGTGAGGAAAGTGTCCGTAAAGTAAAAGCAACTGGTGAGATGAAGCGGTAGCTATTTTACGAACGTCATTCCAGTTACAATTGTTATTGATACCATTGCTTGCAAGGTGTGCAAGGCACATTGGTATTACGTAACCGAGTTTAGGCAAAGAGGTTTCGTTATTAACGTCCCAGATTCTTTATGCTATTTCTGAACTATGTCTATATTTTATGATCGCATTACAGTTAGGCATCGACACAATACGCCGGTATGTTACTTTTGTTAACACCTATGACTACTCCGTACTGCATACTATTTTCTAAAAAAGGCCTTATTCTTTTTAACCAACAAACAAGCCCCAGAAACTCGCCTCAGGCCGAAACCAACAAAGAATATTCACTGGTTGCTCATAATTAGCTTCTAAATTTTATGAGTTAACTGAAATGGCGCCATAGTTATAATCGACAATTTCCTAATTGAAAGGTTCAAGCAAACTGATGAACTACGTGGTCAGAGAATGACAGAGTGAGCATCAAAACTGACCTCAAAGGCAGATCCGCTTTGTGCACTTGGATAGATCATGGATCACCTGAAAATGATTGTTTCCGATGCACGGATAAGTCCGAAGATGGCTGTCACTCATCTTAATTAAGTTCGTCCGGTGTAGTATATTAAGCATAGCCTTTTCCAACACCAGTATGTTGTCTTCCTCTGTTTTTATTTTGCACATTTCGGATTATCGGCTAGTGTATTATTTATTTTTACAACACAATCAGTTCTATTTACAGAAACCATTTAAGTTCCTTCATCAGGTCTGGAAAGCGCGGCACGCTCCATAAATAACTGAGTACATCAAAATATCGGTTGGTTACGAGCCGTTTTGTTCTAAATGTATGGCTTAAACACCGACAGCACTAGCTGACCAAGGATGGTTTCAGTCGCTTCCCGTTTAATGATGATTGTGGAATAAGTTTATCTAATTGGCAAAAACCGTTTTCAAGGTTAAATTATAGGAAATTGCTACAACGTGGAAAATAAAAAGTTTGGTGTAAGTAATGGTCCTTCAAGCAAAATACTGCTGGGTTCTATGTAAGTCCTCACAGATTAGAACAACGTCGTCAGTATACTCGAAGTCTTGAATTCGAGTGCCTGGGAGCAATTGCACATCATCACATTGGCAATCTGCCAGGGTATACCCTAGGGTTACGTTTACTGCAAACTTGAGTAGGAAAGATGAGACTGGACAACCTAGTCGTACCCCACTTGAGATACTAGAGGTCGGCGACACGCTGTCATAAATCCTAATCCTGCCCGAGGTCTGACAGTAAATTGCTTCCAGAATGTTCATATACATCTCAGGCACAACCCTCCTCGATAGACAGTCCCAGAGTACAGCCCTATCAACCGAATCACAGGCCTTTTTGATGTCCAAGAAAGCAACGATCGCCTACCTTCTATGTGAATGGCGGAGTTCAAACATCTGGCAGTGTGAATATGAGTAATACAGCCAGGGTCAGGGCCAAACCCACCTTGCTCTTTACGGATATGTTCTTCGCGCGTTTCGCCTAGTCTACGAAATGGGACGATGATCGGTAACCTCGAAGCGACAGCATCTCTAGGATTAAATGACCAGACTATTATCGTGTTTAATTTTATCTATACTGTCGAACTTGCTCGCCATGCTGATACTCATTACAGAACTTTCGGATGAAGGAATACAAAACGTCACGGATCTCATCTCTCGTCCTAGAATTGGAAAACCGCTGATCCACCACTTTGTCAGTGATCTATTTCCAAAGGTTACCGATGCTCTCACCATAGCTGTTATAGTTTGCACACCCTTGTTAACGAATGAGACCCGAAAAACTCCTTGTCAACTTTACGTCGGTGTACTCAAATTGATTCACAGTGAGCGGAGAGTTTGGATGTCCTACAGGAGATCTGAAACTGAATCAAAACAGGAGCTAGACGTTCGCATTTGAAATCGAATCCTGACTCTCATTCGGTAAGACCGCTTTGCTACTAACAACGGTTCACAAATTGACTTTTCTACTATCCTAAAAGTATGCTCGTTTTGGTGTTCTCGACTGACAGAGCAAAAAAGAGTTATCCAGCCAACGGCTGACTTTGATGACAGCATCGTCATATATTTTTTTAAGGCGGGCAGCACCATCTCAACCGTCGTCATTTCAAGTTTTATATGCATAGCAGATACAACCTCGTTGGCTACGAGAGCCAAAATGACTAACCTCGTCGGTAGCTCCCTTGAACCCGATCGAACCACTTTGGTTTCACCAGAAGGTGTCAAACAGCATGTTGTTTATCGGGTCGCGTGAACAAGGCACCACTCTCACGATCTAGAAACCGGCGAACTTAACACCTACAGACAACGATGACCAGTGCAATTGTCCAGCTGCAGATGGACTGTTGGAAGCACTTGTATACCATGCCGTTTCCGCTATTTGGATGCAAATGTGTTTTCCCTAATGCCTGGCCTGGCTATCGTGGAGAACGCTCATTTGCAACAAATATCGTACTGATCACTTATCAATGGACGGGCCAGCCAATCACGCCACAAGAGTGGATGTCGCATACCTACATTTTGCTGAGAAGCTCAATCGAGTAAACCACGCCGTATTACAACCTTGGCATACACGACAATCTGTTTCGATGGTTTAACTCCCACCTCAATTATCGCTGTTACAGTGTTCGGGACAATCTCAGTTTTCTAACGGGATTTATTAAAAGCTAATCACCGCACGCGTACCAGTTGTATGGTGTTGCCTATTGGGGAATCGGCAACCTTCATCAGCGTTGTGTTTTGAATGGACTATCCCACATACAATCCCAGAATAACCATCATTCGTTTACCATTAACTCTGTAAACTGCATGTACACAAATGCGTTTAGCTTAGTAAATAAATTACCAGAGCTTCGCGAACTTTGTTTTACCGCAAAGCCCCGGATTGTTGTCACATCCTGCCTAGATTCTGAGCTCGCTTTACAGGATCTGATTATCTTCCGCGCGGATAGAACTGAAGGTAGTGGAGGGGGGTCAGCTCTCTGTGTCCACACTTTTCCTCAGGCCTTCTTATTCAACAGTCCAGTACTTGCTGCGATTCAGGAAACCGTTTGGTGCACAGATTGCCCGAATGGTTCCGATCGCTGGCTAGTAGAGATCCCTATCGTCCTTCATCTTCAGATAATTCGAAAGACGAACTCTTATTATCTGGATTGGAAGTTTTACCTACTCTAGGATTTTCCCACATACTCTTAATGGGCGATTTCAGCTTATCCGAAATTAACTTTCCGGATTTCTCGTACGCGGGCACTGAAAATTTTGTCTGCACGATTTTTTCACACAACCGGAGCATTGGGCTTCACGGAACATATATTTGGTTTCAATCGGTGGCGTACTGACCATAATCCGCCGTGGCTGGATTGGTTATTCACTAATAAACAGCTGACAACCTTGCAATCACCGCACCACTCGGACCAAGATCATACGGTCGTCCTATTCGACTTCATTTGCAGCACGAACCTGGTCACCTCAACGGCGAACAATCGCAGGAACCTCCGGAAAATGGATGTAAAGAAACTACCTGGCTACTTAGAGACGTTGTCCTGGGTAAACCACAATCCCCTTCACTGTGTAGATGATCTCTGTCCGAAAATTACTGTCACCCATTCCGCAGTCATTGGTGAATCTACACCATTATCAGGTTACAAGCGGAACACGCTTCAAAGTCAACTATGCTTTAGAACACTCAAACTTATTCTGAAGAAGCGGTATGCTTAGAGGTGCTATCGATTATCAGGATTTCAAGCTGACCAAAAAATATACGCTGCCTTAAGGAATCGATGTGCATTACTAATTCGATGTGACCGTTTTCATTATCAATGTCTTATGGAATGCTTTATTGCTGACCAAAATAGCCCCTTCCGATCTGTAGCATCAACTTACAAGGCGGAAGCTGGACTTCCACAACCCCAAGACCCATCAGGCCATACTAGCTCTAATACGGGGGCCGCTGATGTCCTCACCGAGTTTTACAGCAGTGTTTTTACGCAGTCACCATCAGTTCCTCAGGTTTTTCTTGACAGTAAAACCGACGGAACTTACATTGTGGATACTTCCTCCAAGTCAGTGTCGGCGAAACTCAGGTGCCCTAGAGACAACTGTGCTAGCCTCAACGATATACCTCCCAACAATTTGCTGATCCACTTAGCTTACTGTTTACGCAATCTGTCCCCCACGGAACAATACCCAGCACCTGGACACTCACGAGTATTGCATCAGTTGTCAAAGGTAGTAAACGTAATTGCCCCAGTGGCTACAGACCAGTTGCAATGCTATCAAGTGTCTCAAAAGGTTTACAGGCGTTTGTGTACGACTCGTTTTACAAGTACCTCATCTAATGAGTTTTTCTCCTATGTACAACATGGAGTTCGCAACGGCCGTTCGTGCACTACGAATCCGTTGATAACCACCGATCAGTGGACCAAAGCAGTTGATCACGGCAATGGAATAGATGTATGTCTCGACTTTGTTAAGGCACTCGACCGCGTGAACCATGCTGTTTTAATCGGCAAGCTTGCTCGTTATGGGATGCGAGGCAATATTCTTCAGTGGCTTGATTTGTATATTGCTAACCATCAGTACAGGGTGTGCGTTAATGGTGTATTCTCTACCTGTAGGCCTAGCCTCAGTGGTATATCCCAAGGTTCAATTCTTGGTCCGCTACTATTTTTGATATTGATGTTGTATCGCTGGTGAACACGACCTCAAGCTATCCCAACTGATTGCAAAAGACTCAGCAACGAGGCACGACAGTGTCTTGTACGTTGTCAAAAAGGGCATTATATATTAAATTAACACAGTAACCGGTTTCAGCAGCTCAATTTCAGTAGCTTGGCTTTGGCCTTGACCGACGATTGTGTTGATCTCCCCATGAAAGGTTCCAGGGTTCTTCGGTTCACGCTTATGTCCCGTCAATGCACTTGTCTGACCTTTCGGTGAGCGCCGTGTTGCGTGTCACAACTGAGATCATTTTGTAGCAAGCCGTTCCTGACAAGTTAAAAAAGATCATCCAATTTCAATCACTTCTCCTTTAACACTGTTTGCGGACGACGTCAAAATTTGGCGAGCCGTCAACACTACCGATGATTCTTTCATCCTAAAGGAGGACCTTAAAATTTAATTCATTTGGTCCCGAGTGAACTGACTCAACTTCAATGCTAGTAAGTGCAAAGTTATACACATTCGCAACTCAACCAAAGGGGGGTACCCGCTCTAGACAGGTCTTAACGAGAAGGACTTAGGTATCATTGTTTCGCACAATCTCTCGAGCTCTGCGAACGCTGAAACAAATGTAAAAAAGCTAGCAACACCTTGGCGTCATTGAAACGTCCCTTCACCCACTCCAACTCTAGTTGCTTTCAGCGTCTTTATAACTGTTTCGTTCGACAGCATCCGGAGAATAGAAATGTGGTCTGGCCATCACATTTCCAGAAGGACAAGCTGCTCCTGGAAACTGTGTAACGTCGAGCTACGAAGGCAGTCCGGGGTCTGAAAACTAGGCCGTGTGAGGAAAGGCTGTAACCTTTGAATATTTACTCTCTAGAGTATCAACTTAAAGGTTGTAGCGACTATAATAAATGATATTTTTGATAGTCGCATTCACTTGTACATTTTTTATGATCTTGGCCTTTTTGCCTACCTTTGTTTTAGTCAAGCTATTCCATTTGTAACATCCGTCCCGGGGCTACAATCACAACTCGCTCCGTGCCCCGCTAGCTTGAC
>JTDE01014704.1:0-41006 GCA_014338405.1 Paragonimus skrjabini miyazakii | reverse complement strand
GACCTCACGTTAGGCACGACCGAATTATCATATGTGAACGCTCAACCACTTTCGCTTGTGAGTAATGATCAGGTTGCCCGATCGTCTCGAAATGGCTCTAAGATAGCCAGGTAACTGGGATCGGACGCAATGAGCAATTGGGTGAATTCATACGCCAAACAACAGACGCAGTCGACTCTTCCCCTAGCGCAGTTTTAAGATCTGATTGAAGGCGTAACTATAGGCATACATCAGTCGATCGTGGAAGTTCCACTTCGTTCTAGGGCATAAAAGTTGTAACTTTATTGGAAAGATCGAGATCAATTCGCCAATCTAGTCGGATTTTCTCCATGCTAATCGACGACTGAAAACAAGTACAGGTCAAGTTGACTGACGTTAGTTGTATTTCCGTGTACCTAACGCACAACATGGCCGAATTTTCTGCTTGAGCAGCTGTGAACGGATCATACCTCTATATGGAGGGAAAAAAGTCATATGAGAGGCCCTCGTAGTTCTCAAGCCGGATGATGGCTATGATTTTGTCATCACGAACAGAAACGATTGTAGGGGACCAGCGAAATTTTAAGAATAACAAAACGGACTAAAATAATAAACTACATGGTAAGCCCAGATACCATTGATACGTGGACAAATCACTGAAACTCATTAGAGGCCGCCGGAGCCAGTCTGCCTGGAAACACTTCGAGTGAGAGACGTATTAAAATTACCACGACTGGAGAGTTTCTTTGCCTGACCTCGCAAAATAACGATTTAACTCATCAGATACTGGTTTTTCAGCCACTGGGCATTATTGAAACATCCACAAAATGTTCTCCACCACTGTTGACCTCATTGTTCCATCAGGTTTTCTGATTACTAACATATCCAGAAGGGCTGATAAGGGACAATATACCGGAAACCTACGAGAACCGGACGGTACCTCAATTTCCTCAGCTTTTCACCAGTAAAGCACAATTGTCCCCTAGTTCGAACACTGTTCTATGGAGCTAGGTAGATAAGCACAACCGAAACAACAGAGCGGGTATTTTGATTGTTAATAGATGTATTATGTTCGAATAACTATCCCGACAGGTTTGTCGACCACCACACCCAATTGCGTGGCCACAATGAGGCCTAATTTACGTTACAGAAAAGTACTCATTAGATTAACTTACAAAGGCAATAAAAATAGTGATAAAGTTAAAACAATATTTCGAAGTGGGCTTACATCATGCATATAAAGCCACCTAGCTGCGTGTCATTGTGTCAGTTGAAAACAAGTTCTTGGCACCAAGTAAGAGACCCAATCATGTACTCTCGACCAGTTATCGTATATATTCGATCATCTGCAGCTACCGTGGTTAGAGAGACGGGTCACTCGCTAAGCTAGGTAGTCAGTCAACTGGACAACCTTCACGCCACGATTACCCGGAGCTCAGTCGCATCGATCGTTAAGCGCTTAGCTCAGACCAGACACAGCCGATGTAATTTCATGGTTCTGTGTGATCACAACGTGTAACCGGGAGAAACTGCTCAGGTTTACTGGGGCCTTAGCAGTCATTCGTCAAGAGCCTCACTCGCGCCTACGCTGATTTTCATAACTAGTTGAAGGTAGCTTTAGAAAATCAAGGGTGATGATTCAATCATCTTCAGTAAATTGCTTGTTTGTTCTAACCTTAAGTGTTACGCATTTGTGATTGAAGAGAGTGTACGGAATGAATCCATCTCATGACCTCTGTGTTTTCTCTCTGTGTTAACGTATTTCTATCGAAGTTGATTCCGTCGTTGAAAATGTTCAGCACGACGAATCACTTGAGTTTTCACGTGAGGTTACTCCTTGTCAACATAATGCTGTAGGTGTCTCAGTTGATTACATTAAGCAGCTTACTGCACATTGCACAGAAAACATTCATAGTAGGCAAGACCGGACTATCACATCCAAAATTTCAACCACATTCGCTTGTAAATGATGATCAGATTAAACAATCACTTTAGTAAGAGACTGAGGCAACCGGGCTACATGAGTAGTACTAACATACGAATGTGACTGAGCATTAGGGTATGTTAAAAAATTTATACTTGGTATGAAGTTAGTGATATAGTAGTCAGTATAACTGCCATATGGGAACGTAGAACAGAGTTCGAATTCTCTATTTTGACTGGAACGTACACTATTGACGAGCTTTAGCAGAACCGAGACTCGAGTTTTCAGAGGGGACTGGAGAATATATGTAGCTGAATGTGACTGTTGTGATCAGCAGTCGAATAAAAAACGAGTTACTTCTAACGGACTTGTATACAAATCAGTGGATGTCATGGTTGTGAGCATTCCATCAAGTGCAACTCTAGTGGACTTCTCAATGTGAGTGAGTGAACAACAGGTTCAAGATAATACTGCCTGGATTTTGCGTTACGGACGAAACCACGATGATGTTTTGATTTGCTTCCTGGGCATTTTATGAATATTCGCCCGAATATATCTTTATCTTACGAACCTGGATTCAACGATAACAAATTCCTATTTCTTGGTTTGCTCATCGTTAGTCACGTGAATGTTACGTTAGAGTAATAAGTCCAATGTGAAACAACTTGTGGCGATCAGTATATTCAGTTGTCCATTTTCGCTCTGATTGCATTCCAAAGTTGTTTGACCAAATTCCTGTTTCACAATACAAGATGTATTTATGATAAGCGGTATACCAAAATAGGGATGATGAAAAAAGCCTTTTAACAACTGGTTACTCTGAGAACACAACAATCTCACAACAAGATTAACCAAGTATTTCTGATGGCTAAAAGAATGGATGCAACTTCTTTGCACATTCGAAGGAGTGCCCAGAATTGTTGTCTTTTTGTGGATTGATGTTTATACAAAAGTGTTGCGTAACAGGTTGCGCATAATCAGGGTTGAAACAAACTCTCGCGATTAATTGATTGTAACTACGTAATATCTGATGTGCTTGTGTGTATGTCCACTCACTGTCTGTTTTCACTTGTCTTATTTAAGTAACCTATCTTTTTTATGGTAGTGAATGGTGAGACTAAATTATATGCTGACAAATCGCGCCATATACCTTCCTTTTACCACATTGAAGTAGTTGACTGGAACTAAAATCACAACAGTATTTCTTGCCTGTTCCCAGCACCCGCCTGACACTGCCTGAAAATTCTGTGATTTCATCAATACATTCTAATCGATAATTTATTGTTTACTTCATAATCAGTGTTCACTGTTAAATATGTCCTTAAAGATACGGAACTATGTTGTCTGTCACAATTAATAAAAGCTCTATTTTCTATGTTACAAAACTCGAAGGTTGTTGAGGGACAGTTAAAAAGAAGCCGCATGTTTGAGACTGTATTATACAAAATTTCTTCAAGTGTACAAATAGCGTTCCCCTGATCCCATGTATAGAAATGATGTGTCAGATGCGGGTGCGTATGGACTAACAAAAAACGCGTGCTTGAAATGGTTGGGTTCTTGCATTGTATGGTCGTGAAAAATCCTCGTTCTGACAAGGGACTGTGGAAGATTCACGGGCACGAGACAACAAGAAGACAGTTCGTCATCGGTTCTGTGCAAAGGGAATTGTTATATATATATATACACTGAATAATATTAAGTATTAGTCAACAGGTTTAATGATTTCTGCAATTTCAACTTGGAGAGGAGTCTTACTCGTGCGGCCATGGACTGGGATTAACACGACAGTTGTCTCCTCCCGGGCGATCCGGAACTCTGAGCACTGTTCACAGGGGAATGTGGTAATTCGGTCATGCCTACGATGGGGTCAATGACGCAGGGGTCAACACGTATATCATGTGAAAGCGTGGTTGACGTCCTAGTAGAAGCTCTAGCTTGTCTCATGAAATGCATGCTTAAAGTTCTAGTCCAGGGCTTGACAAGGATATGCACTAATGAGGAGTTATAACGACAACGGGGCTCGAGTGTACTACCTCTTCCCGGAAGAGGTTGACTGGAATGCTGCTTTTGATTGTGAATTGTGCTCAGATTATAATAATAAAACGAGTGATATTCTTCAGAATGTCGGAGTATCTCTAATCATCTGAAACCTCTTCCAGTAAGGTTTGAAGATACAAATCTGAGCAACCCCGTTTTGTTACTTCTACGGGACACCTCTTGTTGACTCGCAAGCAGCCACTATGACCAGCTGCGACAGTTTTAGGAATGACAATGCTCAGTTCAACAGATGGTCATGAATAACTCAAGAAAGACCTGAGTGTTGAGAATAAGTGTCTGGAAGCCAGCCACTGTAGACAACAACAACCAACAGAGAAGGCATAAGATATTGTTAGAAAATAGTCTGAAAGAGTGGCGCTTCCTGCACAAGTCTAGAAGGATTGCAACTACAGATACAAGCTACACGCGTCCATAAAAGTGTGTGTGGGTGCGAGGTAGGTCTATGTGAAATGCAAGCTCAACAAAAAAAGTAAATGTTGTTGAGATGATGGTCTACATATCACGTGATCTAAGCCACTCATAGCCATTACCCATACGGTGACCTAAGCTAAAGTGAACGATACTACCAAGGAAGGATACACACCGCGTTTTGACGATCACAAACATGACTCATTAGCATGCAACCAGCAACCATTAACCCCACTCGATGCTGATCTCAAGTTACTTTGAAACTTCAGTACGATGTACCAGTGTTATTCGTGTGATGTGTGTATGCTGTGCTTGCAACAAACCCTGCTTGGAAAGGTTAGATAAAGTGGCCTGTGCCTGCCTCGATGTAAGCGAACGTCACCTCACCCACTGCTCACCACGGAAATGTCGTGTGACAACCTCTGATCCGAGGAGTGTCGGACGCACGGTGCTACAGTTTAGGGTGAAAGCAAAATCGTTGAAGGATTAACACGTCAAAGTGACCAAAGTCAAAGTAGGCCGGAGCACACACATCCTCACAAGTGACGTTCGCTGGAGAACTTGGGGTTCCATACACAATCTCTAAAACACGTTGCAAACTCTGAGAAATAATATCGAGTACTATGGGATCCTGTTCACTGACCTATATCTAGTCTGAACACAGCTCAGCTCGGCCACGCCACAAATAAGTATATACATATGTTCAACAAACTTTTCATCTAAAATCCCGTCAGTTCCAAACAATGAACGGTAAGTGTGCACCTGATCGTAGCTAAAACCATCTAGATTTGATATTGTGTCAACCTATGAATGATAGGCTTATGAATATATGAGACAGATACTTACTCACCTGGGACTGTAGGCCAAGAAAGCTGCTAACATGCAAGTGGGTCATTGGTGTCGTCAATTTTGCCATATCCGGTTGCATAGGATTGTGGGATGCGTTTGTTTTTGGGTGCATTGGACTACTATTGGATGCTAAAGTAAAAGACGGTAATGTTACAGAGCACATTAGAAGATTCGTTAACGCTGCGAATGCAATAAGTTGGACTGTGGCCTTCAAGTATACTTAATTAATGCGAACACAGTCCAGCAATACACTATTTTAGTTTAGGTCATCCACTACGAATCGAACAAATGACCATTAATGATCCTTAGCAGTATGTTTACAGACGTTCCAGAATGACGTTGGTTGTAATTGTCAGTCTTGTCCACTTCAATTTTCATCAGTAACAAACGAGACATTGTACAACATCAGCGTAACTCACAAATGGATGTGACTGAGTATTCACATGTATTAATTCGGACATGTTTGAAATGAAGTCCATGACGTAGTTGTCAACATGGTTTTGTCATTCGAACTTGTGCAGGGCTCAAATCCCATTCGGGACAAGTTATTACTAATGCACTACCAATGAGCTCTGGCAAAAGTGAAACTACTGTTTTTCGGATGGGGTTATATGAAATTTCCATCCGGATACGAATATTCTAGTAAACTGTTAACGGTATTCAAATCGGGTCAGTAATCATGCCGGATTCCTTTTTCACATATAAGCTTCATCAGATCAAACTTCGTTCTTCATAGAAGGGACGGACGTCATGTTAGTAAATCTTGTAATCGGAACCCTTAGCTGATATGGAAGTCGGTATGAAGTAGAGGTCAGGGTTCACAACAACAAACGCGGTGTCTGTGAAAAGCATGGAAATTCAACTAGCATTTCACTCTAATAAACATCTTTAAGTCGCAACATCCAGAGCTCAAAAGGTTGAACATAAGATGCAGCCTTCACCAGGTGGCCACACGTAAATGTATAACGTATAATGATGGTTTGCCAACATTTCCCTCAACAAAATTAACTGTGGTACACACTCACTTAGTGAGCCAACCGATCCCGAAGTGTGACTGATGGCAGCGGAAGAATTCCGTCGAAGCCACTGGACTTCGTTAGACGGACGAACTTTTGAAGACTCTTTATTAACTTGACTTGGAACAATGGCAGCTAACGCAGAACATTCACTGGCCGAATCGGGATGTGAAAGCGAAAGTTCGCTGGTTCCGATATGCATACTGTCGTAACCACTGCTAGCTGGACCACCCGTCACACTTCGACGTCCAGAACGATAAGCCCCGGTGGCAAACAGACCAGGAGTATAGCTGTTATCAGAAGAATAATGATATACAATCAAGGTTATTTTAGAAAAAAATAATCAAGCACAGATCTTCAGATTGACTGAAATGACGTACAAATACAACAATGAATTTTAATTTTCAAAAACTTAGTACTGTAGGATTGTGTCAGGTGCCGTTTTATAAATAATAACAGGGGAAACAGAAAACAGACTCATAATACAGTTAGAAACCTTAAGTCGCACGGTATGAACGTTTAATTTGCTCTCAGCATCTGTATAAGCAAAACAACCAAATCGAATAGATGAATATAATGTGAACAGCGGACAAATGAAGGGATAGATGGTTTGGATAGTAACCTTCTGACCTATAATTTTATTGCCAATCGCATTATGGTGTTATGTTCGAGTTGGTTGATTTAATTAAGTTGCTGATGAAGTTGGAAGAAATGTCGATAACCCACACCATAGACTTCTCACCGTTTTGACCTTGTGAAGAATTGGACAGGCTGGTAGTATTTCAACGCGCCTATGATCGTATGGTTTGACGGCTACAAATATTGAACAAAGTGACACCGATTTGCTCGGAACGACATGTATACATTAATATTACTTATCTAAATCTCTGCAGATTACATAAAAGTCACAACAAACGCTCTGCTAAGGTCACTGGATAATACGTTTCTTTAACGAGTTTTTCTATAAGTCAGTAAACAGATAACAGTCTTGTGAAGATTCTAACATCGATTGTGAGTGTTTGTCTACTTTGACAGTTCTGCAAAAGTACCGTATTCACACTCAGTAGGTCATATTTATAAAGATGGAATTTTCATGGACAAGAATGTTACCCCTTGCAAGGAGACATTATTCCCGAGAGCAGTTTCTTGTTAGGGACAGTAACAAATGTGTACTTATAAATAAATTCTTTTTTACAAATAGTTTCATATGACTCAGTTTAGGGTTGCTATCCTCGGATTTCACGAAACTGACGGCGATGTGAATGAACTTAAAGTACAACAGCCAAGTCAATGGAAAATTCTATTGTGAGCGTCGCTGCGATGATAAAAGTGGCCATACTAAAGGTTATAAGAACTATCTTCCTATACCGCTTTTTACGTAGAGTTTGTAGTGGAAGTGGTCTTTGTGAGGAAAGGTCAATACAGAGAGGGGAACGCCGTCCACACAATTTGTACATGAACACTATTCACTCGAAGTTGTCAGCAAACATTTAGATGGGGTGGTTGTAAACATTGCGTTCATTCTGCCTCTCACATTCCTTTTCATCAGTAAAACGACTGTTCACCCCACCACTGACTGTTTGTGGTATAGCACTCTCTATCACACCTTTTTGAAAGGTCACATTATTTTATTTGGTAACATACGTTTGGGCCAAATGAAGATTTGTTAATTGTTGCTAATTGGTACTAGTTAACCATAAGTTAACATACAAAGGTTTATATTACAAATGAATCCGCTTATTTTTTGCAAATGCTCAAATTGAGATTATGGGAGTGCTGTAGCCAATACATTTATCGCATTAGTGTTAGGAATGGTGAACAACCTCAAATCAGACTGAGACACAAACTACTGACACATTCGAAAGAGAAAACTTCTGGTAGTCTAAATTTTCCAGTTCATAACTCTATCGTGATGCGGATGTTGCAACAAACAATGAAATATTTTCAACTTGTAACCATCTTCTGGGGATTAAGTACTGCGATAAATGAGTTGTCCTCCAAATTCTTCGTTTTCTCCTAAAAAAATTGGTTATATGGGACATAAGTACAACATAATTAACTGGGTAATTAAAATACGCTGATTCAAATGTGAATTTATCCTATATAAATCTTCATCAGTAATAAGAATTTATGCTTATCTTGAAAACAGAATTAACTAATCTTAATTAAGATAAACGTACACATCGATCAAGATCGTAAATAATCAACATAAGTATGACCAGTAAAACTTAAGAGGTCATTGTTTTGGTATTTGGAAGAGATTTTTGGGAAGGATCAATCAGGCGGCACAAAACATTGAAATTTTTTATATGTGAACATCCACTAAACGATAGTTGTGACCTGTGGTCGGTAAAATTACTGTCAACTTGATTGTGTTTACATTGTGTACAAACATTCGGATCGATTGCCATCCGACTACTCAGAGCATGGATGTGTATACTTGCGCGAGGTCATGTGTATACCAAATTTGTTCGTTGTAAACATATAAGTTGACTTCGTGAATATGGTAACAGAACGACCTACGGTTTTGTGAATCAGTAAACAAAATTGATGCTGATGGATGGTTGGCTGTAAATGAATGAAAGCTAAAGGTCACGCTAATCATACAGCCCACTCCGAGTATCCGATAAGTGTATATACTACAAACCACTGTGCTGCACTTTTACGGACTTCGCTAGATGAGTTACCACATTCCCAGAGTGGGTAAACGAGACTACCCTCGTTATGACTGCCTCATTGCACATCGTTCGAGTGATCTTTCGTTAGTATAGATAGTTAATTCAATGATCGATTTTTACTAATAAGTAGTATGACAGATTTATGATTTTAAATTACACCCAACGGTGAAAAAATTCAGGGCTTCAGCTAGTAGAGTGCTTGCCGCGTTTGAGCATGTTGTTTCTGTCGCTGGCTCGAACCCAGTCGAAGGTTTAATTTTTCACATTTGCGTCTCATCTAAGATCAGTTCTTGCCCGTGTCTGTGTTTTACTAATATTCGTTCACCTAACTACAGAAGTGTTCTGTTTTTCTAGTTGACATGAATGTTCTTGCCGTGAGTCCATTTAGTCCCAGCTACTGACAGCGTAATAATGGGGTCGAACTGATATCATCTTGGTGTGCGAGAATGCCCTTACCACTCACACAACATTTTGGTATGAAATAACGATTCATCTATCAGCCTTTTGCTTTACAGTCAATCTTCAACATTTTGTTCATCGTCAATAAACATAATAAGTTCCATATAATTGTTTAAAATAGACGAGAAAATGGAGGTCCCTTATGGAAACGTGTGAACAGTGTTGACAATATGAAAACCGTCACTCTTTAAGGAGCACGTGAATGGCGTGTAGCAAGACTTCCACCAACACTACCACAAAAACAGTTTAATCTATTCACTTGGAATGAACAGTCGCTCAGCCAGCGCACATCCATGTAAGGTCAAAAGGCCTGAACAAGGTCAACTCAAGTCAAGTGTGCCTGTGCGATGTAACCTGACTGGGCGCTGCCAACTAACCTGTCCTTCTTAAATCCATTCCAATCAGCAAGTCAAACTAAGACGTACCACAATTAAGTATGTTGGCAGTTTGGTTTTCCCCAAGTCTAAACGGATCAGTTGATACCAATGAACGATTCTCAGAAGTGAGAACTTTCAATCCCGTTGCCCGGCGTATGAAAACATTTCACAAAGACTAATATTCGGCCGGGTGTCCTTTTGGTTGTTACAATCTCCATCACTGGCATTACTGTCGTCCTATTATGTTTGCCGGATATTTTGCTGTTATTCTAAGTGGTTACGTAAAAGCAGTGAAATATCTTTGTCTGATCTACTCCACATTTTTTTCCGTTATACACTACATCGCGTATGACGAAGTTCCCAAAAAAACAAATTACCTTGTGATCTTCCTTATTCACTAGGTGCCGTGCTTTTACAATTCGTTTCTTTCTCATAACGTTATCAAACATTTAGACCCGCCTTTGCAGGAAAGTTTATACAGTAAAATAAGCAGTTATTAATACGCTTGTAAAGCTCTTAATATCATCATTTAAACTCTTCTCTTAAACGCATTTTTGCTTTAATTCTTTTATGCGAACGGCTATAGTTTGAGAAGCAGACAGAGCGACATTCAATTTCCACCTTGCGATTCCGTCTTATTTCGCACCAATGTAAAAAAATATTAGACAAAACCTTCGATATACTGATTTTCATCGTGTGATCAGAAGTTGACGAAAAAATACAACTGAAAGGCCACCCAGTTGTGTGGCAATGTGTATGTTTATGTTAAACCGAGTGCAAGCAGCTTTGCCTTAAAAATATTAACAAATACTATATATCAGTTTATCAGATTTGGAATAACAATGGCTGGATTTTTTAATTTTTGTCGAAGAAATTCGGACAGACAACTGCGATAAACGTATGGCTCGACCTTCGACGATTTTCCCTAAGAAATAGCTAAGATGGAATGTCTCCCTCGTCTTTTTTTGAAACATTAATACATTTATTGACGCACGCTTGAAAAGGTAATCCAGTTCAGATTACATTGCTTCCTTTTATAAGTGACCCTCAACTCAGCCGTAAAGCCACACACACTTTTATAGACAAGGATATATATATATATATATTTCTGGATTTACTTGCTTAGGTGATAATCAGCTTATCGAGCAGAATAACCCTCATTTTGACTCGGTATAATAGTGGACTTTCGACTGTGTACATTGTCTTGATTAATATATATACTTCTAGACACTAAAGAGGACTGCACCGAATTGCGTTAAAAGTCAGGTTATTCCGTAACATGCAGCAAGTTTAACGCTTAACTTCCAAGTATCGCTCTCAAGCATGCCTTATTCACGCGTAGGCTGAAGAGGTGGCCCATCAACGAAGAACCCGCGTTCGTTCACATTGATGACGGCAGATATTCGTCATGACGAAGTGTAGCACTTAACGACGCGTACGTACTCATCAGATTGATAACTAGTCACTTGTCGTTTACACGCTTTTATTTTGAACAGACTTCTATAGGTAGTCCTCACTCACTGTTATGGTAAACTGCGATCACCGCCACGATACTCGCTGGCTACACTCATATCCGATTGTAAGTGTGTATATGTAAATGTTTCGATACCTGGATTTTATTCAGGTATGTCTTCCGTGTTGTAGTAGATGCCTGAGATCATAGATGGACGTGGACCTGAACAGCACCACCTGGTGTAGTGTGATCCGAACAGGCTTCCGAAAAATTAGCGAGTGGCACCTAGGTGGCGACGAGTCCATGCTCCTCATTCGGGAACTAAATGTGAGCAACGTCAGTCATGATGGAGCGACCAAACGAAGCTGCAGCGTGTGTAGCCGAGACTACACTCGTCGCCTTCGTTTGGTGTCACCAACGTACACAGAGCGAACCACCAATGAAGAGACAGTAAATGCGTTAGGCGCAAGTAAACCAAATCGGTTCTGTACTTTTCGTTTGCATAAGCTGCTGACTTTTGTCGTCTGGTAAACAATACGTGCTTATTTGCACAAATTTGGGTCGCAGTAGTCTGTTACCCATTTTGTCCTTAAGCTTTGTTGGTATGCTGAAAGTTTTGTTTTGTTTCTCGGTCCAAGTTTACGTTTGCTTAGCATGCTTACATATAGTACACACGAATATGTACTCCTATAGTGAAAGTCGCTTTGTGTTGTATTTTAAATACATTTCTTCCTAGCTTACTTCTAGAGTTTACTTTTTGCTTCCGAGAGATAACGGTTTCATTTTCGTATCGGTGTATGATCAGTTTGACCAACACTGTCCGTCTAAACAAAGGCCTACACTCAAAAACCACCTAGTCTTATTTGTTTTGGTTCACAAAAGACATGGTATGTGAGAGAATGGAGCCGCAAGTGGCGCAGCATGAGTAACTTGTGGCAAACTACTTACACAAGCTTGTCTTGACCTCGGTTATTGTGACAAGGTAATCCGGGGGCGAATGCAACCAACCGTGTATACACACCTGCCTAATAATGGGGTGTATCAAAATGGAAGTGAATAACGTTGCTTCCCTTGTGGCAGTCCAGTTTCAGAGGGCTGAAAAAGAAAGACTCCAGTGTAATTCGAATGTGACGAGTGGTGTTTTGCGATTCTGTTTCGCTGTACCTGTTATGTTTAAAAAGAAGAGCTGATCCCAGTGGGATGTTTGTACATGTAGTCTTACACAAATTTGCTTTACAGAAAGCAAATGTTGTTTTCACTGTAAACTCCATTATTAATAACCGGGTCAAAGGCGGACAGTGTTCGGCAACCATCCAACTTCTGAAGCCCGTAATCGGGTGTGAAAAGCTTAGTAGCATGGCAGCTCCAATCTTCACATGTAAGGGACTGGAAAATGATAAACAAACGCAAACCGTAGGAGAGTTCATGGCTTGGATAAACGGACATGGAAAGAACGTTACTATACAACCTAGGAATCAAAATGCTTACCAGGTCTTATTTTATGATTCAGTGTCTGTTGATCATTCGTTGAACAACGGTTTTTAATTGGATCTAAAAAATGTTGACGTATTCAGACTGAGATCCAGAATCATAAAAAAGCGCTTTATGGCAGAAATCACCGACATTACTTGGGCCAAATACGTTGCAAACAGAACAGGTGGCTTTGGGATTTCTAGCGATTGACAGTCAGTCTCGAATCGACCATAATGACTCGCATTAATGGTCGAATAGACTCAACGCTATAACCAACGAGCCCGGATGTAGAATGTAATTATCCCTTTCTCATCTACAGAGCAGTTGATTTTGTGATGGTCCCGTCAGACTTATTATGTTGTTTCCATTTCTGCTGTGCTTTTCTTTACGTTCAATTTGTCGTTGTCACTAACATGTTTTTGGCCTGCCTCTGACCCTACAACGCTGTACTTCCAGATTCTCATGTTAATCTATGCCGCAAACATCTTGACTACCCAACAGTTTTAACCGGCTCACCACAGACAAAGGCACTTCTGAGTAAGAGTTAAAGCTTTATCAGTAAACATGTGTGTTGCTTGTTCACAAATCTGTCTCAAAAGTAAGAATACTCACATGATCACGTGCATGATTTTAAGAAAATTATAGTTATTTATTAACGTTAATCTCTTGAATGACGTTTCACTTCCCAGCTTTGGTTGAATGTGAAGTTAAAATAGTAGTTTTTTTGTAATTTGATAGTGAGAAATCAAAAACTACCGCATTTACTAGAATCAACCTTTTCTATGGATTGTTTGAGTTACTCGGTGCATAAAACTGAATCGAGAATCATGGTAGTTTTTTGTTCCAAACAAAAATAACAGTGGCTTAAGAGATAAGAAATAAATACGCTGCTCATACGAAACGTTCACATAACCCTTTCGTCATAAGCCAAATACATTATGAAATCACATTGGAGTGTAGGGTTTGTCAGAAAACTGACCGTGATCTTGATGACTTGCAATATCTGTGTTAATATTGAGACGATTTCCGATCATTGAGCCTCACCTCAATTGTATCGACTCAACCATCTGCCTGTGTTAACAGGTTTATCTACAATTTACACAGCCGAGGCTAAAGATAAAAACAACACGTACTCCCTTAGGACAAACTGGTGGAACATTCCAATTCAATTATATTTGTATTTTGTTAAGCGCATAGTAAGCTGACGAACGGATAAGAACATACGTCACATCTTCTTTGTCTTCAAAAAGATAAAACACCCATTAGAAGTGTTCACAGAAGAATCAGTAGAAACTTCATATGATCAGGAAAATTTTCTAACCCGACAGCGCTGCGAGGTATAGTCTTAGTGCTTCACGAACATCTAAAGGAAAACAGTATTCATACTCACTGTCACTCATACACCAGACTCTCCAATGGCGTATCTCCTCCTACTATTCAAGGGCAAACGTTTGAGGGTCACCTGCTACAGCTATAGCACCAAGTAGTCAGAAATCCTTCCCAATGGGGAATAATTATGCTCACCTCCAAGATACCGTATGTACCAACACAAACACTGAAGTCATGTAAAATACAGTTCGCATAGCCCTCTTAACCCGAGACGACTAGTTATCAGATGCACACATCTGACTTCAATGTTGACAAGACTCTAGTATTCTATGATTTTCTTTTTGTTCGCTTACTTTCACACCGTCTGTTCAGCTACGATTAGTAAAAAAAGTACTTTCAATATAACGCGTACACGGAAACCTATCGGCAACGTGCTTCTTCTCGGTAGAAACCTACGAATCTTTTAAATGTAATGATTTTGTTGCGTCGGGTTATAAACTCTGATGCCTGCTCAAAGGCAGGTTAATATTTGCAATCCAGAATTAAATCGAGATTAATTGTAGTGCTTCGTTGTGTTAATATATAAAAGTCTACATAGATTCGAGTATCCGAATGATATCCGTATCTGTATTGCTGATGACAGATGTGGTAATTTAGAAGGGACCCAATTCCATATAGCACAGTGGGTTGGGTATCCAACTAGGTCCAAGTTTGAAATTTTTGAGCTTCCGGCGTGGCTTTTGAACTTAGCTGTCACGTGTCGGTATGCTATTACTGTCTCTGTTTCGAATATAGCCGACGTCCAGATCTCTGGCAACCGAGTCTCCTCCAAGTTATCGTATTTGCCAAACAGTCTAAGGAATATTTCACTGAATTTGAAAGATAATTTGTCTAATAATGTTGCCTCTTTTTTGATCTATTCATTTGACTGTTCCTGTGGTTCAGCATACATAGGTCGCACTACTAAGTATTTATCTGAAAGAATCCGTGAACACTGCCCCGCTTGGCTTCACTCTGGGACAAGAAAACGTATCAGTTCATCCATTCTGGCCCACTTGGACGATTGTAATCAACACACCGTCAGGAAGACAGCATTTCATACCGTCTATCGGCTCCCGGCAACCTTGTCGCCAAAGGTCAAATACCACATCCTGTCGGTAGCCGAGGCGGTCGCACTCCGACTACGTCACCCGGATCTGTGTATGCATAAACAATTCGTTCAAACCCTGAGGCTCCCTTGGCCGAACACGGTCGCGCAACCCGTGAAACAATTTGTCCCAGTCCCACTGTCCCAGCCTGATTAACAGTGACTAACTAGAAACAACTTCGTTCGTGTTCCTAACCACGGCGAAGTAGTGATAATCTTTTATCCAATTACATTGCCCCTTCAGTAATCTTTGATCAATAACATTACAACGCATCGCTTGATTTTTTATAATTGTACCAGCCAAATAGAAGAATTTATCGAAAACAGTCTGTTCGCTGAAACTTTGTTTTTTATTAAGTCTAAAGAATGTTTATTTTCTGTTATCTGCTTACTTACGGTCACTAGGTCGGTACATCAGGTTTTGTAATAAATAACGTTTTGTGTTATCAGATATGTTTTTTTCAGAAGTAGAAACGTATGCAACGAAATTAATTAGTCTACTAACTTGTAATCAGTACGTTTCAGTGTTTTGATATCTTTTAACATTCATCAAAGTTTTGGGTCACTACATTTGACCTTGATAATACATGTATAAACATATATCAGTACGAAACTAATGTACATCCGGTTTCGTGACCCCACTGGTTTAATTGCTTAGAAGACCAACGCTCTATCTCAGTGGCTACCCCGTCCATCTAATCAGTGGTCTATGGTAGCTTCATTAGTGTATTAGCATCCACATATCGTTCCAAACCCTGACAAATAAAGACTTCTAACAAAGTAAACACTTGAAGTTCATTTCTTTACTCCAGGATAGTTTGATACTGAGTATAATGTGTGGTTCTAGTATTCCTCGAATGACCAACAAATTTTAAATTACCTTGGGATTTAAAAGACTTACTTTAATACATTCAGCTGGGTGGGTGCACCATTAGCTAAGCCTGCGTGAAAGTGATCGATATTTTCATCAAACTGACAAATGTTTTTCGGACGTTGTTGCCCCTGAAAATGCATATGTTCTCCTGGACATCTGGGTTTGGTTCCATTGTTGGATACAAGATTTTCTAACTTTTGTGCCGAATAATGAGTATTGCACTGAAAATCTTTGTCCCACATCAACAGCGGCTCCCGTTTGGTTCTTTGGTTGTCTTCAGCAACTGATGATCGTCTCGGAGTAGATGTACTGTTCGGATGCATTACAAGGTTGTTTCCGAGGGGTGGATCAAAATTTACTGAATGCATCACAGGCATCTGGATGCAAGGTGAAATTGGTGGATGCATGAATGAATGAGTTCGTTCAGAAAACAAGTGTGGCACAGTAGACGCCACAGGGCTTTGAACAATGCAATCGCCATCTATTGGTTTCTTCATCTTGGCCTTTTTCTCCTTACGTAAACGCAAACTTCGGAATAAAGGAAGTGTAAGAAATCGGAATCTGCCGTTTGATTTTTGATTTTTTCCTTTCTGGCTTTCTACTCCCATTGGCTTGAAGTGAGTAGGATTGACCTCAGAGTTCTTTGTTACGTTTGTTGGAGTCGGTTGCAAAGAACAATTGACGGTCGTGTAAATTACATTTGGCTGGATGTATGATTGACATGGTTGTATAACATCGGAATTCATTGACGAATAAATCGTTTGTGGCATTAGTATTTCCACACCAAAGCTTGCTGTCGAGTTTGCCCCTCCTTGAACTTTATGTCCTATATAAGATCGGTATTCTTTTGGTGCTGATAACGGAACCGCATATGGATTAGAGTTATTTGTAGAACTAGGAATACAGTGGATGCTTTCTTTGTGTCCCGGCTTATAAGGCAAAAGGAAGTTGGGATGGATACCAGATCGACCTGTTGATGTTGGGGTGCCGCACACGTTGAATCTGAGAGAAAAAAATGATATCGGATTTCGCTAACTCAACCACTATCTAACACTTCAGACAAGTTGAAAGAGAACCAACTCACTTTTTTCCAACCAAATGTATCTAGAAAAACTACAGTAAACTGTATAGTCATTAGTTGTTTACATACATCTCATTCACCTTTGGAATACTGAGTTGCTTCTATTTCTGCAGATAAAAATTACTCAACACACACCCAATTGTTGTGCAAATAATTAGTCATTGTTCCTTGTGGGTCTAGTTTATCTTAGGGATGATGCGGTCATACTGGTTCATGATTGACCGTCCGTTCAAGCATCCTACATACAAGCCCATGATAAGCGGGATTATAAACTAATGTGGCCACATTTGTTATATCATCACGTGAACAAAGATGATGACACGGACGCTCAGTTGATCGGATTAATTTCATGAGATTTTAATTCACTCAAATGGTCTGATATCGGAAAATTCTCATCAGTTGAATGTGACCGAAAGATAGTTAAATAAAATGTCTACTTTTGGAGGCAGCAAAGGTAGACAGAGCAACATGCACACATTGACTTAGGCACTGTGAGGTTAGAGTATTTCACAGACAAAATCCAGTTATAAAAATAAATTTTAAAAAATACACCTACTGATATTGAGAGGTTTTCCGGGTTGATTGATGCAGATTACTTACCACACATTGAAAATGCATCGTGTGAATTGTTTTGCTACTAGGCAAAACGATTGTAAATTAAACAATCAACCCCGAGAATCATCCAAGAACGACACTGTTCACACTCCGAACTATGAGGCTGTTTAATAAGTTTGTTAACAACAGAAATATAGCATGAAACCGATAAATTATCACATCATAATGCTTCTCGCTTTACCGTTTACTTAACTCGTCTACTGGACCGATTTACAACTGCCACCATGGAAAACTGCGCAATCAGGTGTTGGTAACAATATTGTCTCTTTATTCTGAACATAATGTATACGCTCTTTACATTAAGGTGAAAACTTGATTCGGTGTACATTGTGAATGCAGTTTTAATTACTGACGAACTTTCTGGCATATTTTTTATTCAGTGCAATAAGTGCAGCGTTCATTTAGCCTAAAGAGTATAGACGTATTCAATGTTTCCTAGCAAGGTGATTGGACGTATAAAACCGCCATATATGAAATTGGAACAGGAATACGTTGTGAAGAAAACAGCCAAATGATCACTCTTTTTCTTTACCACGTTATAAACAGCTTTTAACATGTACCGATCACCTTGTTGACACGTGTATAAACAAAGGAACGCCGGTTGACATGTGATTCTATTATTTATGCAACTTCTAATGAGGGGTACTGAAAGAGTTTTAAATGAGTTCGAAATAATTATAAAGCCGTTCATTCCCACCCATGTTCATTCTGTCCAGTAATACCATATAGCCTTGTCATTTTGTCATAACGTCCGTTGAATAATGTGCACTTGGAGACCGGTGTTCATTTGCATCTTTCATTGTGAATGAGATGGCTGATGCACATCACGAATAGGCAGTAAATCAACGTTGTGATTTCAATTAGGTCGTATGGAATGCAGCCCCCAGGGCTAAGTAAAGGAAGCTACTGGATGTAGGACTTAAGCAAATGAAGAGCACTGAGCTATAGCGTTAGCTTGATACAAATGTTGAAAAACTATCTACTTATCGAAGATAAATAGAACTATCCGGAAAACAGAAAACTAACGAAACGGATCGAAAGATGAGGCTTTTGTCTTTTTATAATAAAATAATAATTAATTCACATAGTAAAGGTATTGCAACTTTGAGTGCAGTAACTCTATAATATTTTGCTCTACTCAAAGCATCGGAATCTAGTGTGAATCACTTTAATGGTCGAAACATATACCTTAATATAAAGGATGGTTGTGATAATTGAAGGTTGCTGGCTAGCAGTTCTCAAACGACGGCAGGTCATCGCCATGTGTCCAACGGCTGGAATGACAGGACTACAACCAATCGTGAGTGTCCTGCTTGCCTTGCTGCCATTATTCCGACAACATCAAACAGGCAAGCCCTTCGCGGTTCAAGCACAAACAGAACGCAAGGTGAGTAACACCTGTCTGTTTCTCATTCCCTAACCAATTGCCTAAAGTTTTGCCACCTCTAAGAGTGCCTGTAACCGGAAATATGCTGAAATGGTAACCGTATTCATAGCTCTCTGTCTTCTGAGCTCGAGCTAGTTCGTTAGTCCCACCAGTTCGACTACTACAATTATTTAAGCGAATTCAAACTTCTTGTTTTCGGTGTTTGTATTCAAGAATCCAGTTAGCACTGGTCTTGCATTCTCAACCGCTCGGTCTACCAGGTTCAGGCACCTGGGATGAAGATTGTGCAGTGTAAACCGGTTATGCGTTATTAACTGACCCACTCTCGTTCTCATTCAGACTACGAAAACAGATCACTTGAATTCTTGTGCAATGATAGTTCGAACAGTGTCCTCCTCAACGATGCAAAGGTAAATTAGAAGGTCCGAAGGGCTGAGCAGTTTACTAACACTTTCCATGAAAATAGCAGAATTACTTTAATACACAATAGTATAACAACAATGCCTGACATTATCGGCTAGTTGTTCAGCTTAGAAGTGCAGGTGATTGAGCAATGATGAGTGTAACTCAGATATCAGCCTGTTATTCCAACACATTCAAAATACACGTTTTGTCCATTACAGCTCACATACAACGCTGAATCATCATTTTCCAACTAGGTTATGCGTCCATATTCGTATCTGATTTTTCCGTGCCGTGTCTTTTTAATATCACTATGCCAAGCCTTTCGTTTGACCGGCATGTAGCCCGCCGTCACAACGAGACTGAACCTGGACGTCGTGTAGCGTTTATCAATGAAGCTATCAGCGAAGTAGATGGCACAACAATCTATAATAAGCCCAGAAGGTCGTAGCTTCGGGCGGAACACTTTGAGGGTCAATTTAGTTGGCTTGCTGCTTTTATTGTGTTGCCGCCACAAACTTGTGACGTAACGCCCTGATCGGTAGACTTAGAACCACCCACTGAGACGCAGGTTCGCAGTTGTATCTCGTCTCTTAAACGCAATAGAGCTGCTGGTCCAGATGATCACATCAAAGAAGGCGCAGAGACGTTAGTAAAAGCCTTGACTCTGCTGGTTTAACTTGTGTGGACAACAGAGACCAACCCTCCATGCTGGGGCCACTCGATAAGAGTACCCATATTCAAGAAAGGACCCGTAGCTCTTGTGAAAACCATAGGAGGATTAGTTTGACCCTAATCATTTCGAGGGTTCTGGCACTCATTATACTTGGTCGACTCACTGCAGCTCGAGAGACAGGCCTCAGAGAAGAGTAGGTAGGGTCTCGCCCTTGGCGGGGATGTATAGATCACATTTTCAACCCTCGTCAAATTCTGGAGCAGCGTCATGTGTACCGCCGGCCAACAATCGCCATATTTCTGGACTGCGGAGATGCGTTCGATGCGGTGGATCGATCTACACTTTTAGAATCGACTAAACGTAAGGATGTACCGATCAAGTATGTGAACATACCGTCAGCGTTTTACTCCCATACTTCATCTCAAGTTAGGGTTTACGGCGAATTACCTGACAGTTTCAGTATCAGGAGCGGCGTACGTCAAGTCTATCCACTTTTGCATTTTTGTTTAATTTTGTGGTGGATGATATAATGGAGGATTGTCTGGGGCACTCATAAGCTGATGGCATGGACCTCTTTACTTGGTGAAAGGCTGACTTATCTTGATTGTGCTGACTAAAATATGTTGCTGTTTGACACTTTCGGAGCAGCACATACAACACTGGACGCTATTTCATGTTCGTCTAAACGCTTCGGAGTACGCTTTGCAGCCTCAAAGAGCAAAGTGCTTCTGTAAGATTTCTGTGATTATGTAGATTTCACTTTGCATAATAAGGTTATGGAGGATGTTGACCCGTTTTTATACTTTGGAAACTGCAGTAGCGGTGGCGGAGCTACAAGGAATGAAACAAAAGCTCGTATCTCTAAGGTTAGGACAATATTCGCCATTCTGAGGCACCTCTGGTGACAGAGAAATAGGTCTCTGATGCTTAAAGGCCGCGTTCATAAGGTGACAGTGAGGGCTGTATTACGTTATGGTAGCGAAACTTGGTCGCTCAGAGTGAAAGATGTGAAAGGTCTTCAGGTATTTGACCATTGATGTCTGCGTTTGATTGTTCGCATCGGGTGGCACCAACGAGTGAGCATCGAAGAGTTTATGAAGCAAGTATTTGTTAGTGGTTGTCAAACGAGTTCTTTCGTTCACTCCTAATATATGCACAGACTTAGATGGTTAGATCCTGTACTAAGGATGCTAGTTAGTCGTCTGGCACATTGGACACTCTTTATTAACGCAGTGACTGACTGGCATAAGGTGCTATGTGGACAGATGATGACCTGGTGTAGAGAAATGAAGTCGCCCACCGAGTGGTTGGCCATTGTAGGTTAGGTTTATCTCGAGGGCCAGGGCCCTTGCGACACACAGAGTCGGTGGCTTGAGATAATAGATGAGATGGCGGTTAATCGAGCTCACTGGCATCAATGTTGTGGCTGTTTGGCCGAGGTGTCTGTGAAGTGAGTGCATTTAATAACGCAGAGCAGTGAAAGCCATAAGGAAGCTGTATTGCTGATGACGCCTTACTTTCACTTACAGCTTGGTTGATTATCTTCAAAGATTAGGCGCTTTGATGTGGAATGTTTGAATAGAGATGTAGTTATTTTTAGTAGTTAGGTCCCTTCCCATTCCCTTCTTTTTTGTCTCTTCTCTCTTCCTACACAGGGTTTGTTTTTATTCTTCATGCTTGTGTGGCAGTTAAGCATCAGTGTGAACCATTGATGTATTGTTGTCTATGAAGATGATAATGATGTAGCCCTGACCTAAATACCAAAGATAACCTGTAAGACATGATTAAATCGAGATTGCACAAAATCGGGAAAAGCTGGTATTTTAACAAATAAAGTTGTCTTGCAAAAATGGGTTGAAGTTAAAGTCAGGCTTCTAAAATCCCTATCACACAGCATGAAAAGGGAACATATTTCACACCAAAAGCTAACCGTTAGTATGTTCTTTTCCTGGCTTTGGGAATTTATATTCAGAATTATCTTATTCGAACTGCAATAGTGTCTCTTCCAAAATAATGAATTGTTAGTTCGAAATACTATCAACGTACTCATGCTTAAAAAATAGAAGAAAGTAGATAAAATGTTCAGTTTCATATTACTGCAAAAAGGTAACATTCTGGCTACGAATATGACCAGGCTTTTACAAAATACGGGTGGTCTAATGGTTAGTTGACACAATGTGTGACTGTGCGCTAGGTTGTCACCGCCGATTGCTAAATCTAACCTGAGTTACCAATTTCAAAGCGGGTTAAGTAACACTTATTTCTGTATAAGGTATGCAAATTAATGAAAAATTTATTAAATCTTCAAGGACGTAACGATAGGATCGTACATGGTTAGATAACTGGTTACCGAAACTAAGTAAATTATTTAGTTGGACCATTTTGAAATTTTTGAAGTGTTCAGTCGTCACGGAAAATGGAGAAATCCTAATGAGTACACCTGAATTTTGACGGCACTAGGCTGGACCTAAATCAGATACCGTCTAAAGGCATAAATGCCTCCAAGTTTGTAAGAAATATGTGGCCATAAACATTTGATTAGTTTCGTAAAAGAAACTTCTGTTACACAACTTTGAAAAGAGCTTCCGTTTTCAATGAGCATATTTTAACTCCAACCTAAAAACGAGGACGATACGAATTTCCCTTTGCATCGTGTTATTCCCATATAGATTACCTTGATTCCCTATAGTAATTGAAAGCATATGAGTATTACGTTTTCTCGTCATCTCACATGTTGCAAACAGTTTCGCTTTGCACTCCGCAACTCAGTGTCGACTTCATGTCGATTGCTGTTCAGTCGATCGGTGCACTTAGAGTAATAAACTGCAGTTTCATAGCTCTAACTTCAATCAAATCAACTATTCTACCCTCTGGCTACACCTATAGAGTTTAGAAGTATTAAACCCATAGGAAGCCATGGTAGTCGTCAGTTGTGGCGTGCACAGTGAGAAATCTAATAGACTAAGCACTCCCCCATTTATATTTATATACAAATCTTTTTGGTTAGTTAAACAGCGATGCGCATTCTCCCTTGCTTGTGCATTATATCATAAATTGTGAAAGTAGATCATCTTTTATACCTCTTTCTGTTACTGGTCACCTGCATCTATATTTTAAAAAATACCCACAGAGCTTCAACTGTTCATCTTCGACACATCTATGGCGCTGTAGAAGTCCGTTAAAATCCAGTACCAGAGGTTAACAATTCGGGCAAAACAAAAATGGCAACGAGAGACCGGACAGTATACGGAACACACTTAGAGGCAGTCGGCAATCGTAGGCTCGAGTCATCCGGAGATTGGATATCTGTAAAGCCTAAATCGGTGTGACGATAACCGAGTTGTCAAACCATACCTCTTATTCAGGGGTGATGGATGAAATTAATTACGCCACTACTGGACGCGTGTGCCGTCAATCCATACTTGATTAGTGCTGATTAGTGTTGCGGACAGTGCCCGGTAATTGATTTCATTCACTACCTCACCTCATTTTAGAGATTTGCCTACGTTCAAACTATTAATGCCTAGTATTGAGTTTGCTAGGGCCTTGTCTTTTAAGCAGTACCGAAGTACCGTTGGCGCACCGAGCAGGAAAGCTGGTATTCTCAGTGTGACAGAGAAATGCAGGTATGTCTGATGAACGAGTTCACACTGAGAAACAATCTTTAGTATGGTCTGCAAACCATAGGCACACGTGACGAATGGATGAGCAGGCCAAAAGATAGAAAACGTGTAGTAGAGCCTCTTCAGCAATATTTCTTTAGATCTCTTGACAGTCGTCTGAAGCGTTTATCTACTAAACTGCTAAACGATCGACACGGGAAGTCAAGAAATGGATGTTTGATATTTTGATAATAAACCAACTTACGTGCCATGTTCTGACTGTTCAAAACTTAATTTCCCTTTGCTCGAATGAGCCACTGGCCTGTCAAATTCCAGAGTGACCGACGGTAACGGTATTCGAGCAGTGACATTAGATAGAATGGATGGAAACGTGTTCCCAAGATCGAGTTTTGCATACTTTTCTTCTCGTCCTGTATGGCAACAGGTTACTGGAGACGTTTTCCTCTCTATAACCGCGTTACTCTTGTTCGCTGATGACTCTAAAGAGTGTCCATAATCGACTTCTGAGGCAGTTGTCGGACGCGAATTCAATTGTGGAGTGACCACAGTTTCTATGGAGTTCACCCAAGCCGCCACTCTCAACAACGAGCTGTTTGTGCTGTGGGTGAGCGAGTGTTGGGGATTTGAAGATAATGTACTGCATTGAGGTCTGGACGGAGATGGCGAATGTGCTTTCCGATTAATATCTCTGTTTCTTGTCAGACTGTCCCGGCGAACGTTTGATCTCAACTCCAAACATCCAGCTGGTGACTGGTAGCTGCAAGCTATTAGTCTTTGTTTGGACAGCGAACTTGGGTCGAGTAGTGATGGGGGTTGTGTGCCCAGCACAGTTTTTTCGAACGTGTCTACAGTGACCGTTTCATCGCCACAGACACTGAATGAATAATGATAGGGGCCAGAGTGATGGTTTCAACACACCGTATGGAATAAAATAAAATAATCTACTTCAAAATGAGTACATCGGTTAATACTTATCTGGCAACGTGGTAGAAATAATCAGTCTACCTCCTTAGATCATGGGATTGGAATTACGGTTAATTGGTGGCTATTATTCGGCATGTCAGCCGCAAATTGATATACTTCGCAATGCATGTGTCGCACTTGAATATGAATGTATAACTGTTGAAAATCGCCTGACTTAGTGCTAACAATGATGGCAGTACGAACACGAGTGTCGGATTTCAGCTGCCTGTATGGACTTGGATTCACATATATGGTGTAACACATGGGATACGCAAATCTAGTGCTGGTTATCGAAGTAAGTCATTTTAGTGAAAAGCGGCTATAAAATATTAACATAACTGATTCACTCACTGAGAAACCGATCAATAGAGCATAGTTGAACTCCTTACTTTATGTACGATTCATCGGTCACGTCGACAACAGCATTGGGCTTGTTGAATCCGTCATGTAATAATTTTAGTGGACTGTAACCAAGTTGTTTTATTCCACTGGGTATCTGCGTACTCAACAGATCCTTTTCAGTAACTTCGTGGAAGTCAGGAAGAAGTGTTGAGTTGACTGGTGAAATTGAATCCTCTTTCGAGTAGTTCGACTATAATTTAAATGTGATCATAGCAGTGAA
This sequence comes from Paragonimus skrjabini miyazakii, assembly GCA_014338405.1. NCBI lineage: Eukaryota > Metazoa > Platyhelminthes > Trematoda > Plagiorchiida > Troglotrematidae > Paragonimus > Paragonimus skrjabini miyazakii. The sequence continues at coordinate 15,613 of JTDE01014704.1, read as the reverse complement.
AGAAAACAGAAACTGGTATTTACAACTATATCGGATAATGTCTCTTCGGTATTAGATAACAACAACAAGATCAATAAGAATAGGTGGGGAACGAAAGAAAATAGTTGAAACAGGTTGGAGGTTGCAAGTTAAACTTGAGATCCACGAGAGAATTTAAACAGTAAAACCGAACTGTACAGATTATTTCTAATTAACTGCACTACACTAGTATCGGTGAAATGAGCTCGACCAGTTCTTTTAGAGATGTGATGTATAAGCACTCGTTGACGTTCATGGAAACGGTGGAATCCAACCTATTTACTCTCGGGGTTGTTGATTCTCATATACATTATTTGACAGCATTAAAGAGTGGTACAAAACATATCAAAAATAAACCCAGCCAGGGTCGAAAATGTAACCAGTGGTTTTGGTTTGGCTTCCGGCATGAAACAAATCGCGCAACCTTAGACACATGTAAAGTGTAACTGTGTCTGTTCGGCTAGTAGGTGAATGTCGTACAAATTGTTTGTGAAAAACATCTGCGTCTCTGGCTAACTGTCCACTTTCTTACCAGCATTGCGCAATATTTTCAGCTTATCTGGTAATCCGATTTGAATCAAAGTTGTGCAACAGAATAGTTTCACATGGGTCAGGTTAACTCACATCTGTTTCTCGATTAGGATGCATGAAACAAGCAAAAAAGTAAACAATATGTTCTGCTGGTGATCATGCTACTCTGAGAAGAGCAGACTGTTCAAGTGAACAAAGCTTAGCTAGTGAATTTATATTTTCCATCTAACTTAGCATAATGATCACTTAACAGTAACGTTGGAGAATATAACAGGTTAGACAGTACAAACACATGTACATTGTATAAACCATTTATGGACGACTATTTTGTACTAGGTTGCAGCCGTGCGGACACACAATGCATCAGCGTCAAAATACGCGTAGTTTCGTGAGGGCGGAAACCTGGTGACTGTAATTAGTAAACAGAATTAAAAACGAGGGTTCTAACCGGAAACAATTTGTCTGTCGACTGTATGTTAATCGAGAGGTGAGGAAATTCAGTGTTTGAGTTACTCGCTACACCGTTTAGATCGTTTAACTGAAGTTGTCTAAGGGGTTCGTCGAACTTTCTGGTGCACCCTCACTGAGTAGATTGTGTGAATTGGGGCAGTTCTCAGTGTATGATCGACGTCGCGGAAGACTTAATAGAAGCAGCTGAATTCCACGTTGAATTCACAACTAGATAAAAATTACGCTTTGCCCAGCCAAATTGACCAGTTCGAGGGTAGCCTGTAAAAGCTACATCACATGAGCAGTTTGATTGACAGAGAACACCTTGTCGGCGTCCAAGTACTGGATCTACAACAACCTGACAGAATTTGTCCTAGTTATGTCTTCAGCATACAAATTCAAGCGCATATTCAACACACACATTTGGGACACCAAACGAAATTTTTGGTCACCCTAGTCATTAGGATTGTTATGGTTGAATGAAGCGCTTGACCTCCTACTGTTGCAGTTAGTCAGCCGTTACTCGTTGTTAACTGAAGCATGCAATTAGTAACCATGATAATCCTTGGTTGGACTCCTTTTTCGCCCATTAACTTTTAAGTTTCTCTCGTTCGTAAGTCTATTGTTGTTGACTCCCTAAAACTAACATCACTCGCAAAATGATTTCTTTCTAATTCGTCCATGGTGGAATCAGATGAACGCACATCTTCATCTATCAACAATCTGTAAACTTCTCATCACTCTGCTTCATTAAGTTTCAAAATATTCAACGATCACATCTAATCAAGATGTGTTCAATCGAATCCTACACAAGAAGTAAGGCAGTATGCGGAAATTATTTTGTATAATAGTTCCTAACATGTTTCTGTGTTGCATACATTTATAATGGATTGTGATGAAGAAAGCACTTCTGAATTTCCCCCGTTGCTGGGCTAGAAATTGATTGTCAAACAACTAGATAATAAGTCATTATACAATGCAAACTGCTAGAAATGCAAATTAAATCGGAATTTCACGGTGAAAAGACATTTCTTACAATACACCCGACAAGGTGAAACGCTTGCAAAATCTGAACTGTGCATCGCAGTGTGAACTTTACTGAGCACCAAAAATACATCATGTATCATGTTAGATTCAGTGATTGAAAACCGAAATCGAATGTTTCTCCTCAACAGAGAGTAGGTTCGTCTTTGACTGACTACAAACCGATTGTCATCTGAGATTGAACAAGACGGCCGCTTAGAGACTGTAAAAAACAAACTGTTTGCTCATAAAATGCTCCCCTCGCTTCTGAACATGTACGACAACGGATTTTGTTGGGTCTGAGGACAAAATAATCGTTAAGTAACTTATTATCGTGTTACTTCAGTATCAGTTATCCGTAGAGTAGGATAAGTGGTCAAGACCTACTAGATACGCATACTTAATCGACAAAAACAGCTAGGAAACTAGTCAAACGTTCCTGAACAACCTTCGTTAGCAATCATATATTACAAACAACGATCTTATCGGCTTCAGTATGCCACCGTCTGAAAAAGCAATGTATGCTTACTACTATAACACCATACAATCAATTGTGACAATCGAAACTGACATCTTTATCCACTACTCATGAGTTCATCAATAGTAGTTGGAGATATTTGGTTCTAGGTAGTAATAAAAATATCACCTGGTTGAGAAAGAAAACAACCTGTCCAATATTAGCTGACTCTGCTGTATTTAACCAAACATCCAAACGAATTAAAGACAGGTAAGCTTACTGACTGCAGTAGCTTTGTAAGCAGGACATTCTCAGCCTTCTGAAACATATGTGATGTGATATTAATGCCTAGCAGTCTGAAGCCGTACAGATGACTAATCACATGTAGTAGATTAATTAGCGTCATATTTCCGTCGTGTGCTTTCCCCAGATGGCAACTTCTTTCAGTAACTCAAGCGTCATCCTATGGGTGAATAGACTCACGTCATGTTGAACAACAAACACGGTCACAATTGGTTGAAGTTAACCACTTAAATCACACATCGGTTTTACATTGCAACCATTGATTCCTCAGAAAATGACGCAGACAGTCTGTGAAACCAGGTGTAGCTCACATCGTGTAGTAATTTCTAACTTCACATCAACCTGTTGTGCTGAGGCCCGAGAATGCAATATTTAAAACTGGATGGTCAAAAACTGGAATGTACGTAATATTCGGAGAGCAATTTAACGAGCTCACAAATATAGGTCCTAATCAACTGAAGTCCATTGAACGAAAGATGTCCCTATTCCATCCGATCGTTATGACCACGTTTTGAGAAGCCTATTTCACATGGATAACTAGCACTCTATTAACTTTGAGGTTCAGCTGAGCAGGGCACGTACTGCGGTCAGCCGGTCGCTAAATGTCAAGCCTGTGCCAGTCAACACAGCTGAATAGAACATGAAGATAAATCGTCTGATGAACTTCAATCACATTTTCGCTTGCTTGTGTAGGTGCACCCGTCAAATTCAATTGCGACCGGTGCTTGCTGCTGCATTAAATCTTTTGGGATGAACAATAAATTGACGCTACCGTTGGTGGGGGCAAAAGGTCGTTATCGAACCAGATGTCTGCAAGAAAACGGTTGAAGCAAACCAACAATAACGGCTGCTCATTATGCTCAATGGAGAAAGAAAACATTTTTTAGTGGCAGAATAACCGACTCCCTACCCAACGTATTTGACAGATCATGTTAGTTGTATACGTGGGGTTTTTTATATGGGGTATTCCAAACATAAATGGTCATCATGGCAGCATCACAGTTTATGTCTGACCCATTTTAATTACGGTGACATTTGTAACAGAAAAAGAGTAAGTTCTAGGTCCACAGGCAGACACCTTTAACAAAAAGCATTATTTCCCATCGTTTGCAAGTAATCCAGAAAAACAAGTTCTGCTTTTGTTCGCGCTTTAGCAGTATGCACACACTAGAGTTCAAATAGCATTTAGTGCATGAAGCCGACTCAAATTGTTGGTTTAAATTGAACATTTCGTCATTTGATTAATCCGCATTGACAATGACCTACGTAACCGCGAATTTTACTCAACTCGTCTAATGAATAATGAATCAGCAAATGGTAGCCTTGGTGAAGTTACTACGTCATTGGCAAACACAACACACGTCAGCTGTAACATATGCGTATGTAACTTTTATATACTGCCAGACTACTCATTAGTAGTAACATTTTATTGACTACAGTTTGAACCGCTTGTGGAGTAAACAATTGCAAGTTGACCATAAGCCTTCCTAATAGAGGCAAAAAGCCATTTTAACTAATGATCAAGGCAAAGAATCAGTTCGATTCACTAATCACGAAAGTACTGATGACTTTTGAGCTACCTGTATATTATGTAAAATACCTCATCACGAATTTCCTTTTACCAGTCAGATGTTGGAAGTGAATAAATGTACTTTGAAGCTCGACGTGAGGTAACCACACATCACCATTCTTCGCTGTGTTCAAAATTATGATTATTGACAAATATACTGATTGTATTTGCTTTTATTGGATCGTTTACGGGTACTATGACGCAAAGTTCTTTTGACTTTCCTTTGATCAACATGGTATGCAGACTAGCAGTATATTTTTTGGAAAATATCCGGTTCCTGTGACTAGTTTGTAACTAGTAATCAGACGTTTTACTGCACGGTGTAGCCCTTTTGAACGTTTCGCTACATATTATAAGAGAAACGGTGCTCCTAAATGAGCTTACTGCATGTGTTCTTAACTATCTAATAGAATCGCTACTTTTAATGAGTGATATGAGAAAAACCTTCTACCTCTGATAAGTAAACCAATCTATTACTGCTTACAAGTGAAAGCCACAGTACATTCAATGGTGCTTAGAATGGGTTTCATTAGTTCCATTTCAAAAGCTACAAGGTTATTAACTTGCTGAGAAAGTGCATGGCAATTTCTAGTGAAGGCTCTTCCCGTGTCTAAAACCCAAAATTATTCCCCTTCCTTATCCAGATACTGAATTTGCCCGTTTATGTGTCAATCGTCACCGTACACCCATAAATTTACGTTTAGATGTTTGGCTACCTATACTGGTAAAGTAAAAGCCAGTTTCATCATCAACTAAGGGAGTGTATTTTATTGAATCGAAAGCAAAGCTTGGACATAACGATATGTAATCGAATGAAACTTCAACGGTGGAGGGAAAACATTCGGCCTGTTTACTTGCTCTGTACTCGTTGATCTGTTACTCACACCAGTTTTAATGAACCACCCCCTACTTGTCGTGTAACGAGAAAACAGATATTACCTCCGATAAGGGAAGCAATAAAAATCAAGATATGATTAATATACGTTGACTTTGAACATGGACCGGCGGACGTATTTGTCTTTGTCTGGACTATACTATTTGTCCGTTTTTCCGCTTCACGCATGAGACTTCATTGCACGAAATAATTCAGGTTTGACTGTCTTGAATATCACAAACGTTTAGCTACTCACAAGTATTCAGTAGTTCTACTATATTACTGCTTACCCGAGTATTTCTGTGCGTCCGAACATGTGAACTGGCATCACTCTGAATGGCGGAAGCAGCCCAAATTTGTCTTCTTAGATTCAATATTATATCATCCGTTTCTGGACGACAGCCAGGACTTCGGATCTCATTTGTTTCGTCTGCAAATATATTAAATTGCGCCAGGGAGAATAGCAATTTTGATTTACACAAGCTCAGGAAGTAGAAAAAGATATCAAAATATGGTTATTTTAAAACAATAACGAAACATCTATAGGAACCATCAGGAAATGTGTTGAAGTCAAATTAGACTAGAGAGTTACAACTGTGGGATGCAATGGGATACGTAAATGGATATTTTCAATGGGAACACACAAAAATAGAGCACAAAACATTAACGCAAAAATGAAAGATTAAACCAAAATACATGCTACGTTGCCATCGGTCAAATCTACAGCAGACGGGGAAGTAAGGCCAACAACTTATACACGTGCAAGGCCGGTTTGCTGTGTGTCGATTTAGGACTTTCAAGATGACGGCAATAAGAAGGTATTTGTCATATTTATGACATTACGCGCCTTTAACAGGAATTCGATTATCGGGGAAATCCGGTAGGACTGTTTAATCAGGTCACGTGAGTTATGTCCAATGTTCACACGTTTCGTTAGCCATATACTGGCTTGTTCCGTCAATAAACCGATATCTCCATAGCTGTATATAGAGTGGTAGATATCAAGTGTGGTAGACTGTTTTGTTAGCTAGAGTGGGTTTACAACGTGTCCGAAACTTTGACAACAAAATGGCATAGTATTCTCAAACAGATGTTTCAGTATGCTAACCTCAGCAACCTTACTTAGATTCATCAAGCAAAGGGAGTCTGAAGGAAATACGACTAGAAGAACCTCGTGTTACGTGTCAACCTTTTATCCGCTGGCGTCGCAGCACCAGATCAGACAGGTAATTAGATACCGTCCCGTCGATTTAAGTGTGGGTATCGTAAGGTAACCATACCACTTCTAACAGTTTTGATAAGTTTCGGTCTTTAATACCGCCGATTCCGTACTGCTGCAGACTTATTTGAAAAAATGTTGAGACACTGTGGCAGATGCCAACGTAAACTGATAAGTTAAGCTGAACACTAATCACCTGAACCAAGTTAAACCGACAAAGTCCAATTCTACTACAGGGCTGTTGAAGGAACAGTTCATTTCGATAGGTTGATATGCAAAAATCAATCAGTGAGGCTAACAAATACAAAAAAAACTTCAAGTGATGAGAGCACACTTGCCTGAGCCACTATTTATGTACAAATTTACCAAACCAGATCAAACAAACACTTCCATCACCATAAAGGCTACCATTTTGGCTTATTATTATTATTATGATAATATGAAAGAAACTCCAATGTGAAAACTGCAGACTTCGGGTGTACCTGAACAAGCAACAAAAACAAGACGTCTAGACGTGGTGAGTGCTTTACAAGCTTGGTTGATGAATTCCATGACACAAAGTTACGGTCAAATAACTGAGTCCAAATGTGACCATTCTAGGCTCTCAGTATGGTTTCGTAACTTATTCGATACAGCCTTCACTTCATATGGACATCCCGTGCCTGTCGATGACACGTGTCGGCTGGAAGCCTAGAGTGTTCGCAAATGGGCCTTTACTAAATTAGTTCTGTCAAACTGCTGATCAGTAATAGGATAATAACACTAAAGCAATCATGCCAAACAATCAACACCGAACCCTGGCGAACCACAGAATGTATTACTGATAAGTAGTTTGGCAAATATGATGAAGTAGAAGATGTCCAATTGCAAACGCTCTGGACATCGGTTGGAATCGAACCAGCAACAGAAACATGATGCCCAGACGCGGTGGGTACTCCACTGGTCGAGCTAGGAAACCAGGCCTGAAGCTCAGAAATTTCACACTGTGACTCATCGGTGAAATTGGTGAATTTCACCGTGAACTGTCTGATAAACTCCACTTGAGCAGGTAATCTCGTGTAAGATTTGCTAGACTTCACACGACACAGTGGGCTGGGTGAGTAGCCGAGTTCGAGTGTAAGATTTATGAGTCCCCGAGATGGCTTCGTAGATCAGCTTGTAGAGCACTTGCCACGTGTGTACATGATATTTCTGTCACCGGTTCGCATATGGCCAAAGCCCTGAAACTACAAAATTCGGTCTCTTATGAACTACGAATTATAAACTTCCCTCAATGTTTGTCATGCAACTATTGAGTGGTAATTATCAGGGTTTAATCATGACAGATTAACTTAGCCCCTAAATGAAAATAACTGACTGAAAATATCTGTCGATTGCTCTTTCATATTTCTGTGCGTTCTAAGTAAGAATGTGTAAACTGTATTCATAGAAGAGATTAGGCAAAATACAACCAATCTGATCGTCAAAAGAAGCGTAGCGTGTTAAAAAACTATGAAACAGACGACTATTACGCTTTTTTTTACATCTGTTGGAAGTCAATACATTCTTCCAGTTTTCGTACAGTGTTCACTTACTCAGACTGTCATACGAGCAGATCCAATACGGTTTGGAAATTGTTGTACACAGTCAGAGAAATGAAGCTACAGCTATGGAATCCACCACATATCCAGCTATATTATTAGAGATGGAACGTCATTTCAGTAAAACTAAAATCACCAACTTATGAATTCAACGGAGCAAAGAAAACGTAGCAAAACATTTACTCAGTTGTACACTCAGTCATTCAGCAAACTGTGAGTAAATGGGTTACGGAGTCACTAAAGTTCTGTTCAGATAAATAAGTACAACAGAACCTCATGCTCGAGTGCGAACATGCACGGATACATGTGCATATCTCTTTACAGCACTAAATAGTGCTTCGGGAAGATACGCTAAGAGAATATGACGGTTAAGCACCAACATTTTGTCGGCAAACTGCATGTGTTTTCAACCAAGTATCAACAGTAGCACTGATAAAGTATCTGCATATGATGTCGTTTCAGTGGGTTGTAAAATTCATATCTGTTGAAGTTTGAGTTTTTATTCAAAAATCTGGACAAAATACAAAGGGGAACTATAGCTACAAGGAGTGTATGTAAGCGATAGCTAATCATCAACTGAAGTGGTATGGGGTGGGAAATACTTTTAAATAAACCCCACGAAATTGCCTAATCTAAATTTGATGGAAAATTCATTGACATAGAGATACCATTGTGCGGTGTTACAAAATAAATTCGATTTTCTGGGAACTTCGAACATTTCTCCTTGAGATGCTAAAAACGCTCGCCAACAACGAAAAATAACAACCCATCATTGAACCACTCGCTCAGAATGAACAAACTGTACTAAAAAAGTAAGTGCCAACATATTCGTATAGCAACCAAGATAATTTCGAAATAAGGGATTTCCCATAAAGGTAAGTTAGTGACCAAGTTCCTACCGACCCAGTTAAAACCTCGGCTAGTTTAAGTCATCCATCTACCTCAGTTAACAATGCCATCCTCATGAGAAATCTCTGAACAACAGTCAACCTATAGGAAGTATATGAAAGGTAGAAATGTTTACAAATTAAATGAACGAGAAGAAATCTATCGGTTTTTCTTACCATTCAGTGTACGATAACCATATTTTGCATGAGATATGAGAGAGTCTCCAAGTTCAAACTTGACAGGCAATCTATAACATCATTCGATGAGTTGGATTTCAAAGTATTACAGTCTGGCACTGTTTCCGTGTCTTCTGTGCGCTCCGATATGTCTGATAATGCTCGTGGACCATGTTTGGAATCGTGATCCAGGACAGTGTAATCACAGGTAGGTACGGTATGTAACACATTGTCCATTGCAAGCTCTATTCCATTCTTCGCTTGCCAGGCCAACGGTGAGAACGTCACCGTTTCAAGCAGTTGCTGTTAATGGGAAAACATAGAAAGAAATATACAAATGCAAGATTACTTCATTGAATTTGTTAATTTTCATTATCTACTTACAAAGGTATGGAGCATTTTCCATATAACATATAAGTTGAAGAGCCGTGGATTTCACCATCACCGACCCACCTACCTACAAGAAATTCTTTCTGTTTTGGTTTGCCAGACTCCTCATTTCAAATAAATATTTTTAGTTTAATAAAGTTGGCAGGCCGGTTTCAATCACGAGTGTCTATGGGAAACTAACTGCTTGTGAACAAGGTGTCCATGGAAATTAGGTTTGATGGTAAGATCAGGACCCTAAGAGTGAGATTATTTGATCAACTGAGAACTAACTATCAAAGAAACAGATAGTTTGACGCAAATGAAGAGATAAATAGTTACTTACATGATTGTCGGTGTTACCTAAATCTCTGTTGGTGTGACTTGCTTGAACGTGTTCAGAATTCACCAAGGTATTTGGAAGACGGACCGCAGTGAGACCGAACGTGGGCTTTGTAGTCAAACCCCCGAATTGATCCTGAAAGTGTTCTTTGTCCCATGACATTGACGTCTTGACACTCAGAAGTTGTACAGATGAGTGGGTAGTGGAAGGTTTTGATACGGTAATCATTGGAAGCAGTTGTGTTAGCTCTTGCTCACTGCATGATGGGGACAGAACGCGGCCGGAAGATTTGACCACAGCAGGTGGACTAACAGGAACGCTCATTGCCTTGGGACCGTCAACCCAAGTTTCCTGTTGCGACTGAAAAACTTCTTTCGCTCTACGCAATGAGAATGTTCGTGGCCACACTGTCGCATTGGTTCTAGGTGTCATTCGCTTGACTAACCCGAAGCCGTGTCCTGTGTTTATAGTCTCGCCAGTAGAAGTAGAGAACTATGAAAATGAATGGTGAATCCCGATCAGACCACAAGTACTTTTTACGTTAATTTACTAAATACTAATGTTCTACCATTAGCCAAAACTACACACTGGGCCAACTTCGTCAAATTTAGAACCCAAACAAGAAACTCGATTGACGAAATTGCCCTCAACATTTACTTCGACTGATGTAGCCAGTTCTTCGTTTACGCATAACACGACGCATCTCACAACACCAGATTGTTGAATGACGGTCGCTCTGTTTAAACAGCGAGTGCGCGCGCGCATGGCACTATCGTTTCATGACCGTGCCTACTCTACATGCAGAACTCTTCTTAATGATGATGCCGAATGAAGTTTGATCCCACATGACGTCCCGTTAAGTATAACAACTCGTCAATCACACTTTGTGTGCTTGGTTAGATTCAAATCATTCTACTCAAATGTTTTCACAAGGTGCTTAAGGATGCCGAAAAGTCACTTTGTTCACCCCGAGTATCGTCGAAAGTAAACAAGATTCTACTTCGTTTTACAGGACATGTATCGATCCTCTTTACTGGTGGTTATTTAAGTTCGGTCATTTCCACTGCATCGTTTGAAACTTCCTATTACCCAAACGTGTTGCTCCTGAAATTATAGCTTTCACGCCAACATTTGTAGCATTGGAGAAGAATTATTGCTTTCATTTACCTGTTTTGTCTGTCCAGAAACACTGTGTGGTACATTTGTTGCTTCACCAGCACTTAAGTGTCCTGATGATGCGGATCTGGCATCAACACTTCCATCAGCCGCACCCCTTGGACCAAGTTTTGATAAGAGTGGATTTGCCGGCCGAACGCTTCTTGTTCTGTGCGCTTGGACACTCTGACCCAAATAGATCACAGTGTCACAGGATTGTTCACTGCTAGAAGTGAAGTCCAGCTCGGAACTAAACGATGCAACTGAACGAGAATAATAGGAAGAACGACCCAGTCTGGGGCCACGAAATCGACGGTAGCATCGATTACTGCGTCCAGATTCCGAGAATCCGTCCACAGAGGATGAACCAGCTTCATCACGTGAACCGGCTGGTGTTTGTTGGTCGGATGTAAGTGAAGAGTTCAGTGTGTTGGCTGCCGATGCGGAAGAACCAACACGACGTCGTCGGAGCCGACTGAGTTTGGACACCAACTGTATGACCTGAAGATCAGAAAAAGTGGCTGCTTAAACGCTCCAGTTTCTGAGAATAAAGCGATCACGACATTGTGTTGAAACGAGAGCAAAACGCAGATATATCAAAACGTTCCACTAATTTTGAAGCAAACAACATTCAGAATCGGTATTGCATAATCCGTTTATGATAACACACCTGCAAGGTTTCCGTGTAGTACTGTGCACCGGAAGCAATGTGGGCCACAATACACGGGTGCATCTGGTTTCCAGTCATTGCTTCTTTGAGCAAATGGGTCAATGCTGAGTCCCGGAAAGGCAAATAACGTTGGCCCGTTAGCAAAGCTAACAAGACATTGGCCATTCCCGATATAGACAGACATTTGGTACTGATATGTGTGCCTGTTGTTCCCCTATCAAAATCATCTGTCTCCATGAAACTGTCCTCGGAAGAACGATTTGTTTTAGAGTGACATTTTTCGTGTTTTGATGTCCTCTTGGAATATTTATTGCCCAACCGCATAGTTGTTGGCACGCCCGAAGCCTGATGACTGTAACGACCGCATCCGAGATCGAAAAGATGCAATCGGGTTCGACCACCAGAAACTGCAAAATAAATGGCAAATCAATTAATAATACGTTGCATGCGGCGTCAAAATTAAGCGTCGTCAAAATCACCTTCACTAGCTAAGCATACAGTTTGTACGGCTCAAAGCATTTTGAAGTCGAATCAGTGTTGCTCCTGGATTTCGCAATGATGATCTCATACCGCGTTGATGTAAAAACTTAACTCTACTGTCTAGGCTTTGTAATCAAGTTTCCGTAATATCAAAGCAAAATTTCGTGGTAGCCTTTCGGGTAAACTTATTGTAGTTGTATGACAAACATAAACCTACACAAGTTGACATCCAGTATCTTGCCAACCACAGTCAACCTACTGACAACGATCGTAATAGTTATTTTGCCACCAAAGGACATCAATATTAATTAATTTTACCCATTCCGATATAAGTGTTCATGTTTATTCGAGACGGACCAACCCGGTTGCTTACAAACGAAGTGCTTCATCGGAAACTTGGAGTAATTTGCAGTCTGATGTCTAGTTATGACTTCTGCGCTCTAATAAACTCAAACCAGAAGACTGTACCCTTAGCATATGCGTTTTTCCGTCGAACACGAAAACGCATTGCTTATCCAAAGAGTTCACGTTTTGGGTTTTAAAGTTTTTTTGTTGAACTTCCCGTTCTTTTTATACAGGCCGTATGCATTGTCTATCGTGACCGAGTGACCACAGAAAGATTTAACTGGATTAACCAAAACGAATTACGAGTATCAGGGAACGTGAACCAACCAAGGTTGCCAATCGTCCTGCCACTCATAACACATCAGTAGATAAACGTCGTCATGAATGGTGCTTGAAAGTACACTCACACCGGTCCCTATGTGCACACAGTCATTATCGAAGCTTTCGAAATAGATAAGTGGGTTAACTGCGAGGTAGCGTGTAAGTGGTTCTTTATCAACCGTGTTAGTTGCAAAGTGCCACCAGCCGAAGACACAAAACGCTTTCTAAATGAGTCCGAAATAGAAACACAACTAGGATAGACTTCGAGAAAACTGACGGTAACACTTTGTATTTGTAATTAATCACGTAACCTATCTGAGAAGGAAATACCGATCACCACAATCAGAATTGCCATTCCATCAATACGGGGACGAAAAACCAACATGGATATCGATGAAAACAAGGTTTCAAGAAAATACTGTGTTAGCCAATAGTAGAAGCGCTATGTAAGTTTCAAAAGTGGTAGCTGGGTTGACGGTAAAGATTGACCTTATTTAACAAATTTTCGAACAAGTTTAATAAGTAGTATCAATGATTCTATCGCTTGTTTCAAACTTTCAGATCAGGGGCATCAACTTCGGGTTTCCGAATAAAAAGGATAGTTTGAGCACGTAATGCATCAAGAGTAGTTGTCTTCTAATATCACAGAACCAGACAGACTGGCGTCAGTAACTCTTAATGAATGTGCTGAAGTGTCAGCTGACTGTTCCACCGATATGCTTTCTCATGGTATTGGCACTGGTTGAATCCATGATCAGTAGTTATTGTTGTTTTATTTCGAAACTGCACAACCGTTGTTCGTAGAGTGATCGAAGAGACAGTATTCGATAGCAAGGAAGCTCACATTGCAACTAATGATCAATCTTGGTTCTCATCGTTAGTCATGTATTGTTTCAACAAATTTTCCATAGTTTCGCCTCCTCCGGTAAAAAGGCGTTAACCTATAAGGTTAGGTTTCCTAGATTGTTGGTATGTTTTCAATTGCCTCGAAAGAAGCTCAACTGAAGACTCTTGCTGACATAGATTTTGAACATTCTCTTGTCCCACCGATTCAAACTTAATTAGAGCGCAGTTAACCAGCCTTAACTAGAGAATTATTATTTCCGTGTAAGCTAACTAGGATGCACTTCAAGATGCCATCCTTTTTCACTTATTCTTCACGTGAACAACCTGTCCTTTCCAGTTCATGAGTTCCTACCCAACTACGGCGATCATACAGTGGCGGAAAGTTTAAATCCCAAAGGATGATCTTCCCAACTTTTCTAAGATATACCTACAGATTTTTCCAAGAAATCCGATTCTCGCCGGAACTGCCAGCATGTTACGTTTTCGCTGTTTATGGGCCAGTGTTATTCTAATTTGTTTTAGGGAGTTTGACTTACTTTTTACTGATCACGCTCATTGAATCATCGCAGAAAATTATCTGGTCACTCAGAGTCAGATTTTTACCAAGACCTCCAAAATCTCGAACGGTTTATTACGTCATAACTGCAGAAGTTTTGAAGTAACCCTCATTGATTTCCCCTCCTCTTTTCTAATTCATTTTAACCTATTTCTACTTCCACGCACCAGAATCACAAGTCGGAATTTCCATGTACGACCCCGTGAAACAATCCCGTCACTCCCCGAAGCAGATTCATTTATGAGGAAGTTTTCTGATAAGTAGTCTGTTAGGTTTACAGCAACTTTTAAGCATAATCTCTTTGTCAAAGTAGATGTATAATGATGTCGAATATTTGCCCTCCAGATGCATGGAGTATTCGTTGATCAGGCTTTAACATACCCGGCAAACATGTGCGCGTGAATTTACTTTGGCGAGTCAATTTTCAAACAAGAGAACGTTGGCACATCCTAACTACTGTATCGTTTGTCAAACGTCCAAGCATTCAAAGATAAAACTCTTCCAACCTAACCACTTTCAAGGAAGGAGTAATTTACGGAAAAGAGTAGGGTTTTATACAGACACTCATCAAGCACTGGTGATCAGTTGATTCGGATTATCCTGCAGACTGTTTCCTGAGATCATGAAGTTCAAGAAACAAAAATGAATAGCTAATTTTGCGATGCACGCGATAAACGTGGATTTCAATAAAAACAAAGGGATATAATACTACAGTTTGGCAGTGAAGACGAAATTGAAGATGAACACGAAGGTATGGGCACAGAACCTACCACTTGTCCCGTTCTCACCACGTTCCATTCGGCACTGATAGATTGTTAGGGTGAATAGCATATGTGACAGCCCCGACTGCGACTCATTGATTACATGAGCCCGATTGGAAAGTGCTATATCCAAAAGCTGAGCTGCCTTTTCCGCAGTTGAAGCTTGTAGTTCACTTTGCTGGGCTAACTGCTTAGCAATTCGAGTGGCCACGGACCCCACATTTCGCCCGTCAGACTCTAGTTCGACATTGTTTGAGCGTTGTCCATTAGCTTTTTCAATGGTTGGTTGCAGATATTGACTTGGGGACAATCTTTCTTCAGCTGAGCGTAAGTTGAGAGAAGATTGAGATTATAGTTGGATTGATCCTAAACTAAGAAACGTGTGATGAAAGCATTGAATGGATTTCCTCAAAGTTGGGAAGAACTTTGAAGGTTCGTTTTAATTCATCCGAAATTTCGGTTATTAGCGGAATACCGGTCCAAGTACCGCTATAGTAATAATTTGATATGGATATATATATAACGTTTTTACTAGTCCTTAATCATAAACTTATGATATATGAACATAAGCTTTTGATCAGGAGGTGCGAATAGCTCATGCCAGAAACGTGTTTTGAATGAAAATACAACAATCGCGTTCCGTTTAATACGGTAAAGAAGTTTGAAACTGTATCAAAGTTA
>JTDE01014703.1:0-41597 GCA_014338405.1 Paragonimus skrjabini miyazakii | reverse complement strand
ATATACACATTCGGAAACAAAAGTGGCGCCAACAACACACCAGCACTGTACGTTACATTGTTCTGTTTGAACGGCCTTCAAGCCGAATCCCGTGAAACGGATAATTGCCAAAATGACTTTTTGCGCACTTGGTCTAAATGGTGGTGTCAGTCTTTGCGAAGAAGACTTGAAATGATTACCAAGAAGAGTTGGAATGTCGCCAGAAGGAGATCAACGAGATAAACGTAAATTTAAACGAACAGCGTTGTCAGCAACTTTCTACAAATCACATGACTACGCAGGCAGCTACATTGGTACACCTCCGACGGTCATTTGCAAGCAACCCTCACATCTCATACCGGGATGTATCCCGCTGGTGCACTCAACTCCACTCATCTCGATGACGGTACGCCTTAAGAACCACACGTCTTCTCCCCAAAACTTTAATGTTTTAACGGGGTTGGTCTGATACCACAAACGCCAATTGCTAGTAAAGCTACAGAACCAGGGAAGCAAATAGCTTGCACGCCAGGTCGTGTGCACCAACGTGAGAGTAGCTCGAAACGGGTAGATGCCATTCTCTCGAAGATAATACAACATGACTTCCATCTACGCTGCATTTTACCAGTCTACACAAAAAATGAGTGCAGTCAAAATACAAAGTACTTTCGCGGCCACCATAAAAAGGGAGAGGAACACAACTATCCGCAGCATATAAGCTTAGAGGACCCTCGAAAACACAGTTAATTCCAGGTTTTTTGCGAAACGTTCGATAACCCGCAGCAAAGAAATGGCGTCGAGCGCACGGATTCGGTAAGTGGACTGTACCTAACACACAACCGGATCTCCCCCGGCCGTTCCTAGTCGACTTAAGAGAGGCAGCATTCGAGATCTGGTACTAACTAAGGCTGACACGATGGTTCAGAGGACGTCAGGTACAAAAGTTGCAGGACACATCCACGCATCACAAATCTCTCTAACATGTAACGACGTCAGCTTTACCAGAAGCCAAAAGCGAGCATTTCGGCACAGACCAGGATCTGTAGGGTAATCATAGTTCCCAGTGGTCTTGACAGTGATGCAAAAGTCCAGCAGAACCGCCACATCCTCGTATCCGCAAACAGACCTGTCCTTTGAACGAATCCTCTGAGGGAGTAGATACGACCAATCTTCGGAGCAGTGGGAAAGCCAGATCGTCGAAACTGATGGATATGCTGGCGATTGCATGTAACCTGCTTAATAAGCCAGAAGAGCTGCAAGCGGCGATATGATCTATAAACTCTTGCTTGCTTTCAACTCAAAGATGAAATAAGTTTGGAATATTGGGTGCGTGGTTCTAGTGGTATCGCAGTGACTAGCAATTTCGCTGGAGTTGGTTGCCTTTTATCGAACAGAATTTCTATAAGTCAGTCACACTTGAACCGTAACTACAGTCGCGCAGGTATTTAAACCGCCGCTAGCCTTCTCTATGTCATCCCCTATTGGTGGCCTTCGAGGTGTATCGAATTACGAGTGCGACCCCACAGAAAGACAAAGCATTACTGAAAACATTCCAGCCGAATGGATAATCAATCTATCGCATGCTCGTTGTAGAAGATCTTAATACCTCTGAAGTCAAATGGCTATTGGGATCTGTTAGTGATAAGGGCTTCAATCACAGTGTTTACCCTTGTCAACAGTTTTACACTGACACAACATGTCAGAGTGGTCACGAGATGCCGACCTGGTTAGATAGCACCAACGCTAGACTTAATTTTAATGCGCCACAGCAGCGACGTAACAAACGTATCGCTTGCAGCACCACTCAGGAAGAGTGATTACATGACGACTTATTTATTCCTAGAATGTTCCCTCTTGGTAAAATAGGCACACGAAAGGCAATTTTTTCACCAAATGGCTTGAAAAACTGACAACAAAATTTGATGGAATGACTTAGATCTCACCAGTTTCCATATAGGATCTCGATAGTTTGCTGGCGAAATAAATTGACAACTTCCGAACTCTAGCAATAGGAACGTCCCTCAGAAACAAGCTGGAGGAAACTGTCGGAAGCCATGGGTTCGCCCCAGGAAAAAGTGATCATTTCAACGTAAGCATACGGCTTGGAAGGCACGTACTCGGTAAATGGGTTTGAAAGCTTCATTATCTACAAAGGAGCTCGAAACGAACCAATCAAGGTAGCAAGGAATGTTCGTCTGGTCAATGAACTTAGCCTATCACGTGATATTGAACAGAACACCAAGGGGTTTTACGATTATGCTCAATCGAGGTTCACTCTAAGAAAGGAGAGCGATACGGTGCTTTTTTACAGCGGGAAAAATTGCATCGGTTGGCACAATTTCAAAATGTTTATCGCTCAGACGGAGGAGTACCTGAGCCACATTCTACCACTAGCAGCGTGGCCATAGTAGACCAGAGCATTACGCCCAATGGTTGTGGGGGAACGATATGTTTGTTAAACAGTACAAAGTCTGCAGGACCGGGTCACATCCAAACGGCCAACCTAAGGCTCGCGTTGGTCACGTTGATCACATTTTCAATCTTTACAATGAAAATATGGGCAGGTGACGGGGACTGGGATTAAGCCACTATGATTTCCATCTTCAATAATGCTAACCGATCAGTTGTTGGAAATGTTTCATCAATGAGCCTGACTAATGTTGACAGCAAAATTTTCGATATGTGGAGTACCTCAGGGGTCAATCCTCGTCCCTTTGCTCTTTCTGGTATACATAAGTGACTTGACCGACAACCTATGTAACTTGTATGCAAACAGCACAAAGCTGGGGGAAGTTGCGTCGGAATCGGATGCCCTCCAGGAGGACATTCTTAAGAGCTGCGAATGGATGAGGTTTACCGCTGAATGTCTTCAAAAGTCATATCCTTGCTGATGCTTTCCAGTCGACCCCAAGGCATATGGGGGATGCACATGAACGGACAGTCGAACTAACACCTTGACAGCAAACGAGAGACTTAGGTGTCCAGGCCACTAGCAACTTTACTCCATCTACTCAATACGCCGCAGCCGCAGCAAAAGCACGGCGGGCGTTATACCAACTGAAATCCGCGATCACCAACCCATGTACCACAGTGCTCATCCAGCTGTACTCGGCCATAGTTCGACTCCACGTGGAACATTGTGCTCAAGCTTGGTCAACAAGTGTCAAAATGGAGACGACTCTCCTCAAAAAAGTGTGAACGATCGCTACACGTATGGCATGGGGTATGAATGGTCTTAGCTACTAAGACCGACTAAGTTCATTGAACGTATTCTCGCTGGAACGCCGGCGGGTAGAAAGAGACCATATTGAAGTTGTAGTGGAAACCAAGAAAGCAATCGACAATGTTACGAAATAATCTACAATAACTGTCTACGATAAATTCCACCACACTAAGTTCGCTATATGCCTGAAGAAAGTTCCTGTTAAATAGCAAACAAGTTCCAACAAATTCAGTTTCTCCAGTGTGCTAAAATCCGCTGTTGCCACAGTCAACTCCCGGTAACAGCGACACGTGCAGGCAAAAGCTGAGGCGCGCGAGGACGAATTGTGTAATAATTCAAACAATAGACAAGTAGTTTATATGTACAATGAACACAAAAGGTATGAAGAACAGTAACAAGAGAACAAAAGGGTAACAGACTCTACATAACTCCCCCCTAGAGCGTTTAGGAAGAGAAAATGCTCGATAATTAAGGAAGCAGACAGTGGGTCAATATAGTAAATCTTTATAAATGGTCGGCCATCTGACAGTCCTTCCAGAAGGGGTATGTGATGTGTAAGGCTTGGACCTGGAAGCAGCAATAAGGACATGGTCGCTGGTGTCACACATAGGTTGGGTAGACTGAGAAAGGCTTTGTGAGTCGGTAGTCGGATTTAGGGGACGATGGGTGGAGTTATCTGCATGTGTATAACCGTCTGAAGGAGGGAGGGGAACAACGACATCCAGATGGACGTGTTTGAGGCGTCCGTCGGGTAAAGGAAACCTTTCGGGAGTACTGATGGTATGACGGTGCACTTTACTGCGTTGACATTCCAAGCACTGTTTGGCCCAGTTACGAATATCCTTACGAATGCCTGGCTAAATGTAACGCTCGGTAACTAGCTTCGTTGACGCCAGTATGCTTGGATGTGACAGGGAATGGAGGCGACTGAAAACATCAAACCGGTGTGCGAAAGGAACGAAGGGCCGAGATTTGCCGGTTGACATGTCACACGTAAGTGAGTATTCTGACTGGGTTAAGGGAATATCACGTAGTTTTAGGGAGGGGTTGACACGCAGTTGACGAAGTTCTGGATCATTAACCTGGGATTTCGCGAGGGAGAGTAGGTCAATGCCAATTGGGGATAATTGGTTGACATCCGGGCGAGACAAGGCGTCGGCGACGAAGTTGCTGGAACCGTCTCTAAAACGAATGTCGGTAGTGAACTGTGAGGTAAAATCTCAGTGTCTTGTTTCTCTCGGGAAGTACCGATCTGGAGAAGAACTAAAGGCAGACACAAGTGGTTTGTGATCAGTAAAACAATGAAGTTGCGACCCTCCAGAAGATGTCGAAAATGTTTAATGGCGGGGTAAATGACCAGTAACTCACGACCGAAGGTACTGTAACGCGTTTGTGCTGGTTGGAGTTTTCGGGAAAAAAAGGACAAAGGCTGGATTTTACCATTGACGTTTTGCTGTAAGACAGCGCCAACAGCCGACTGAGATGCGTCAGTCTTCAAGATTAGCGGCGAGTGTTCATCCGCCCTCAAATGCGTTAATGTGGCGGCTTGGGACAAAGCCGCTTTGGCTGCAACGAACGCGGTATTAGCCTCAGGAGACAAAACGAAGTGCTTGGGATTCGCTTTTAACATGTCCGTGAGGGGTCTTAACAGTTCCGAACACCGTGGAATAAAGCGACAATAATAATTCACGATGCCTAGGAAGCATCAAAGACTTTTCAGGGACTGTGGCTGTGGATAGTTTTCAACAGCACTGATTTTCTCTGGTAAAGGTCGGATACCGTCACTGTCAATTCGATGTCCAAGAAAATCGATGGAGGTAACTCCGAAGATGCATTTCATGGGGTTTGGTGTCATACCGTATTGTGCAAAACGTTCGAACAGCTTTCGAAGGTGTGACTCGTGCTGTGAAGTACCTTCGCTCGCGACTAAGACGTCATCAATATAAACGTACACGAAGTCCAGACCACGAATCACTTGGTCCATAAACCTTTGGAAAGTTTGTGTGGCATTCCCTAAGCCAAATGCCATGCGGACGAATTCATAGAGTCCAAACGGGAGTAGTAATTGCGGTCTTCGAGACATCAGCCGGGGCCACGGGAATTTGATAGTAAGCTCGAACCAAATCTATCTTGGAGAGGATAGTCTTCCCGTTCAACCCAATTGAGAAGTCGTGGACATGAGGGATGGGGTATCGACCTGGAACAGTGACGTTGTTAAAGGCACGATAATCACCGCAGGGGCGCCAGTCGCCTGTCATTTTTTTTGGAACCATGTGAAGAGGTGAGTCCGACGGACTATTTGACGGCTGGATAACGCCGAGTCGTAAGAGGTGTTCGAATTCTGCCTTCGCCACTTTGAGTTTGTGAGGTGGCAAACGTCTGGGGCGTGCAAAAGTAGGTGAACCTTTGGTGACGATGTGGTAAAAAACATCCTGTTTAGGTGGTGAAGTTAGGTTAGACGGATTGATGAGTTGTGGAACTTGTCGAAGGATCGCTGCAAAACCGTTATCTGGTAAGGCCGATCGCAGTCCAATCGAATTGATTGATGTGGCCTTACCTTGTACGCACAAGGTGGTCGTGCTGTCTATCAATTTCCTACTACCAACGTCTACTATGAGTCCAAAGGATGATAAGAAATCAACGCCAATTATCGGGTGTTGTACACCTGCCACCGTAAATCTCCAGGGAAACTGACGCCTAAGGCCGAGATCCATCGTGAGAAGCTTCTCACCGTATGTTGGGATCGTCGAACAATTAGCAGCCTGTAGTGTGCACGATACGGGGTGAAGATTGCGTTTGTCACCTTTCGGTGGAATAACGCTAACCTCTGCGCCTGCATCAATGAGAAAATTCGGCGCAGTTGAACGGTCGAACACATAGAATGGGCGAGAGTTTGGGGAGCCATGAACAGCCGTCCCCATTACTGTCTCGCCTCAGCGTTTCCCGAATGGGAATTATCCTGAGCATAACTGCATGGCCTGGTACACCGGATCGATTTAGAACCGAATAGACGGTGATAGTAACACACGTTCCGTTCAACTCGTCGTCTGCATGAACGGCTTCGGGATTGGCGGCCATATGAAGGGCCTCTCGATTGTGTTGTCAGTTGTTTAGTGATTGCACGGAGCTGTACGGTCATGTCGGAGAATTGCTGCTTCAGCACGTCCAGTTCGGTTTGCCAGCTATGGCTCGACGACACCTGTGGTAAGTGTACATGGGATACTGTCCGACTTTTCTAACTCTCGTATACCCGGTCAGCCAGTTCTGCGAGGTTTTGAAGCGCTGTGTCCTTATCGAGTATGGACAATATTTTTCGGATATCGTCCGGAAGATTTTTGTGCCACAACTCACGCAGGATTGGTTCGTTCGCCGTATATTTGCTCTAAAGCTGCGTCATGTGGCGGAGGAGTTGTGAAGGAGTTCCGTCACCCAACTCTACTCCTGCCAGAAGCTTTCGCAGGTTCTGCTCATCGGTTGCTGCAGTTCGTCCGATGATCGCGGCCTTTAAAGTATCATACGGGCTAACATTAGGTCGAGTGTAGATGAAGTCGGTAACTTCAGTAGCGACCTGCTCTGGGAGGTTGACAACTATAAAATTTTACATTGACATTTTTGTGAGCGTATCCATCTAGAGTCAAAGATGGCTTCGACTTGAGCGAACCAAAGCCTGGGATCACGACTACCGAACTCGGGAAGTTTAACATGAACTGCATTTTCCACAGCAGTAGGACCTGGTTCGAAATCAGTCATGTTAAGAGAAAATGAGGTCGCTCACAAAAAGAAGGAACCGATTAAGCAATGAACGAAAGTAAAGATTTTTCGGGGAGTATGCAGATAAAACTTTAGGTAAACTATCAAAAGAAACCAACGAGGGCTCACCAATTGTGTAGTGGAAACCAAGAAAGCAATCGACAATGTTACGAAATAATCTACAATAACTGTCTACGATAAATTCCACCACACTAAGTTCGCTATATGCCTGAAGAAAGTTCCTGTTAAATAGCAAACAAGTTCCAACAAATTCAGTTTCTCCAGTGTGCTAAAATCCGCTGTTGCCACAGTCAACTCCCGGTAACAGCGACACGTGCAGGCAAAAGCTGAGGCGCGCGAGGACGAATTGTGTAATAATTCAAACAATAGACAAGTAGTTTATATGTACAATGAACACAAAAGGTATGAAGAACAGTAACAAGAGAACAAAAGGGTAACAGATTCTACAATGTGTTCGAGATTACCCACCACACCGGCACAAGTTTCCTGGCGTGATTGTTCGTGATGCATCAGAACGAAGACTTCAGAAGCTATAAGTTCACAATCAAGAATACAAGATCACGATTAGCTGTTGGACCTAACTTTTTTACTAATCAGGTAGTCAACACGTGGAACGAATTGTCTGCAAATATTGTTGAGACAAACAGGGTAGATGTAATCAAAAGACAGTTAGACAAATGTTGGAGCAACGTTTTCCCTACTTTGAACTAATCGAGAAAAAGATTTTATTTTGCTGATCATGACAACCAGGGTTTGTCATCTCTTTTCCTTCATTTCTTTCCTAAAAATCTTTTTCAGGAAAATGAAAGCGGATTCTCGACCTCCTTATCGACGCTGGTACGCCGGAGAGCGTGGACACAGCATGTCAACGCCCCGACGCGACATCGTCCTGGTCAGATTCCCTCTTTGCTCGACTTGGTCATTACTAACGAGAGCCACCTGGTAGACAGAGTGAACATCAAGCCGCCACTTGGACACAGTGATCACTCTTTGCTCGTCTTTGATCTTATCTGTTACTGGTTACAACAACCAGTAAAGAAGTCTACACTCCGAAACTTTAATCAAGCTGATTTTAACAGCCTGAGGAGCTACCTAGGTTCCTTACGTCTAGATTATGGCTCCGTGGACCAGAACTACTGCGCACTTCAAAGCGCAATCGAGAAGGCGGACAACTTATTTGTGCCGCGCAAGCTGTGCACTTTCTCTTACCGGCCACCTCTTCCACGCAGATTACGTCGTCTCCTTGATGACCGTTCCCACTTATTCGCGAAGCACAAGCTTACGGGAAACTCGGAGGACCTACGCGCGTTCCGCACCGTTAGAAATAGGTGTAGACGAGAAATCCGTGAGCACATCAAGCTCACACAAGAAAAGGTTCTTCTCAAAGCTCGCGGGAACAAAAACTTCTTATTTAAGCATATGCGACGACTAAGAAAGAATAAACCCTCGGCTCTTTCTTTGCGACTGCCCGACGGGGAGACCTCGTCTGACTCCCTAGTAGTGGCCGAGTTATTTCGGGACTACTACACGGCAGTATATAGCGTCGCACCGCCGGACTGGCACCCTATCCTTCAGCCGCAGAATTTCCGGCAGCCACTCCTCATCGCCGAGTTTTCTGTACTGGATATTGAGGGTCTTTTACTTAAGGTGAATCCATACAGTTCAATGGGTCCGGACAAAATCCACCCCAGAATTCTCAAGGAAGCAGCCGCTAGTCTGGCAGAGCCCTTTTATAAGCTGTTTAAACAGACACTCCAGACTGGCATTCTCCCTAGCGCATGGAAGGAGGCGACGGTCACGCCCATATTTAAAGCGGGCGACCGACACTCTCCGGCTAGCTATCGGCCAATCAGTCTTACTAGCATTCCGTGTAAGATAATGGAGCGCCTATTAAAGCGTGCCATCCTCAATCACCTTTTATCAAACCATCTTTTTTCCTCTACCCAGCATGGCTTCCTTCCTAATCGGTCATGCGTAACTAATATGCTTCCTTTCATGGACAGTCTGACGGAGGCCAGAGACAGTGGCCTTATCTCAGATGCCATATTCTTCGACTTTGCCAAGGCTTTCGACCGTGTCCCACACGGCCCCCTGAAACACAAACTGGAAGCCTATGGTATTCAAGGAGAGGTTCTTCGCTGGATTGTTTCTTTTCTTGATAACAGAACGTTTAGAGTTAGAACCGGATCAGACCTTTCATCTCCCTCTTTCATTTCTGTGGGAGTTCCCCAAGGGTCAGTGCTAGGTCCTCTGTTATTTCTGATCTATATAAATGACCTTCCGGACAATATTTCCAGCAACGCCCTCCTATATGCAGATGACCTAAAAATCTGGAATGCCACTGATCCCAGTGCACTACAGATTGATCTTGACGCGATTAAGCGTTGGTCGGACGATTGGAGTCTCCCACTAAACGACAGTAAGTGCGCACATGTCACTCGGTGGAGATTCTGGCAACGCCTTCGTGATTCATAGTGCAGTCGGCACAGTAGATATCATGAAAATCGATCTGAAGAAAGATCTGGGCATCTGGCTTTCGTCTAACTTATCTTTTGCGCATCACCACGAGATGGCAGCGAAAAAAGGCTTTGCTACTCTTTGGATGATTAAGCGCACTTTCCCCCGTATAGACAAGAAAGCGTTCCAAACGCTTTACGGGGTTTATATGAGGCCGCTCCTCGGGTATGCTTATCAGGTCGTTTACACCGGCCTGAAGAAAGACATATTAGCCATTGAGCGTGTCCAGCGCGTGGCTACCAAACTAGTCACAGGTCTCAGTAGTGTCGCGTACGAGGCTCGACTTGAAATTCTTGATCTTTACCCACTTGAATTTCGACGGCTCCGCGGTGATTTAATTTTCACACACTTCCTCTTTAGAGTAGGTCTCGTTGATCATTTTTTCACCGTAGCGAATGATGGCGGTCGGTGAGGATATAACATGAAGCCTTCCAAGCTTCGTCCTCGGACATTTCTTATACAGCAGTTTTTTTCCAACAGGGTTGTTAACTCCTGGAACAGTCTCTCTGCTGAGGTCGTCAGTAGCGCTTCTTGCGATCGCTTTAAAGCATTACTTGACTCTCATTTTCCAAAAATTCCTATGTGCCAGTAATCTTAGTTTGTTTTTGGATATTTACTGTAATTCCCAAGAGCGGTGCTACACCCTGTATTCCCTGAATGCCTTTCAGGTCAACAGACGCCCGCTTGACATTGAAAAAGAAAAACCGACTGGATCCGGGACCATTGGGCCTCTGCCTCGAACCCGTGTATCAATCGCTGAATCGCTGAATCAATCTTGTTACCCACTCTTAGTGGACTACGGAGCGCATTTGCATTGACAGAAAACGCAGTCTGGTCAATCTTCGGCTCACACCAGTCAGGCATCAGCACATCAACAGGCACAGACCGTCATCAAGTCCTGCATTTGAAACCGAAATTTTTGTTGAAGGTGTTTGAATCGCTGTTGCAATTTTGAGGTCATAATGGCGGTCTGAGTCACTTTCGTTTCCTCGCGCAAGCATGCCGACTACGTCAGAAAGCTCCACGCATCAGTTGGTTGGTTTTGTGACCAAAATGTTTCCAACATTTGGCTACATAAATAATGAAATATTTTTCCAACGAAAGTAATATTTTGGCCTACTTGTTACCCCCTTTGTAGATGTGTGATAGGCCCTATGGTAGAGGTTGGAGACAACGTTGCGACGAGCGCGGTTTACCAGCCGAATATGCCAATCAAGTGGAGCGCAGAAAAAGTATGGAAGGTCCAAGACACTGGGCGCAGTAGGCCAAAAGATGACATGGACGAAAAGAAATACTGGCCGGAACAGTCGCCCAGAAAGAAATCACCCCTGGACAAAAAAGTGGCTCCTCGAACACACGAACGTGAATCTCGTGCTTCCCGGGATAGAGCACACGTGCCTCAAGCAGACCGAAAGCGTCGTGAAAACTCCGAACAGAGACGGTATGTAGTGGAGTTTTTTTGAAAACTTTTTCAGGTCGCTTTCTAAGGGAAGGCCAAGCGAAGAAAGAGGAGAGAAGCGAAGACGTCTTTCACCCGCAGCTAGTTCCCACAGCCGCTCTTCCCCCCGGAGACACGAGCCTCTGATTCGGAAGACGTTTGAAACCAAGTTTCCTCTAAATGCCAAGGAGTTACTCGTTCCTGATCTCCATTTGCGTTTTCCCAGCGTCCTTGCACCTGTGGATCTTTATCGGACGATTTGCCATTGGCAAAACTCGTTTCCGTTGTTGAGACCATTTCAGCCGGATAAGTCCACCGTCTTTCAGGTAATTACTTGTCTGTATTTGACACCAAACCTTCATGTGATCACTCACGGTTTGACTGTTTCACATGCTCATTTTGTATTCATTAATTTAGTGATTAATTAATTAAATTTATTCAAACGGATTATGGTTCGTGTGGACTGTTCGTCCGGCCTACTGATGATAGCTGATTGACATCCCACTCTGTGTCAAAAAGCGAAGATGGTCGCGTTTGTTTGCTGAAATATTGCGAACTAACATTAGCGTGCGTTGTTTATCACTGCTACTTGACTCCAAAAGCAAAATCCATAGATAAACCTGAGGCCACACTTTTGGTTGCTTTATCCATATGTAGGCGTATTTACGCCTCTAAACCAGTTCCACGGTTTTTAGGTCACCATTGATCTTGATATCGATTAAACTAGGGCAAATACTGGTTCGAATTCATTTTGGACTGGAACTTCAGAAATATCTCTGATGGTTATCCCCACAAGTGCACGTCGTTAAAATCGAAGCAAAGATTAGATACGGTCAAGAAAAACTAAGTCAACTCGGCTTGTAATCGCGAGTCAGACCATTTGTTGACCGGTGATTCCCATGCGACCGACGTAGAAGTCATGATGGAAGGTGAAGCAAACTGATGTGCAATGGATGGTGTGTGGGGTTGGATGAACATGAAGTTATTGGCAAAAGCCAAGGAAGAAATTGATATATGGTTGACAGTAACTGTATAACATGCATCAAAATATAAGTACTAGACTTATGGAAGAAAAGCAAATTGTAGCCTGAGAGCGCCAAGTCTACGCACTGTAGAACCATTGGTTATGCTGTGAATTTTGTTGTCAGCAGTTATTCTGTTGATGATACCTAAGGCTGGTTCATAACCGTCTGCAATGCCTCTGGTCCTCTCGAACCGTCAACGATCTGCTTCATCTTGAGTTCATCCACAAACGTTCGCGAAAGCACTTACCAGAGATCAGGAAGCTCATTGACGTGAGGCGATAAGAGAAGAGGGCCCAAGATGAGATCTTACGGCATATCGTTCAACGATCGGAGGGGAATACTGATTCCTACACAGACTGCCCCTGCCTGGCAGAAACGCAGATGTCCATCATAATATCGTCTCGTTCAGTCCATATGAGTGTAGTTTCACTCACATACTATTGTGGTGTGGTTTATTAAAGGCTTTGCTAGTCTGAGTATTATATCCACGGCATGGTCCCGATCCACTGCCTTGCCTCTTTCTCCTTTGCTGTAGGGAAGTTTGAGGCAAGGGGGTCTGCACGTGAAGCCGTGCTGGACTAAGCTAAGCAGCCCAAAACGAATCAGATGGGCTTCGATCTTCTCCAGAGAAGTTTCATCACGATACTTGTCAAGTTGACAGGTCGACAGTTAGCAGGTATCGTCATCCCTCTTTTCAAGTATGGGGCGTCACTTTAGGAGGATCCTGTTTCCCATGAACTTCCGAAAGACTAGAGCAAGCGGGCTGACAAAGTATTGATCTGTTCAGCAGATCCAGCGTTTCTTGTGGTGTCCAGCTCCCTCAGTGATCCACACATTCCATAGATGAAATCTCCGGTTTTTGTTTCTAGTTTTTAAGATGGAGTGGGAAGTTCCAGCGCGACGTAGCAACATTATGGTCCTTCAGCCTGATCCGTGAGCAAAGGCACCAGGATACACTGCCTTGCACAACGTTTTACGTTCCCGAAAGAACGTCTGGGATTAATGGAAGTAGTGTCAGCTGTGTTCATTACAGCAACCTGGCAGCTCTGGGAAACTGCTTGTGAGCACCTCGAGGTGCACTTTAAACCCCGAAATTGGTAACTAAAGGAGCATCAACATATCTTCGAAGCGCTCACATACTTGATTGCTTTTGTACCCTCTTGGTCAATCCAAGGGGCTGTTCGGATGATGCGTTTAACGGTTGAGGGGAATGTGTTGGGTACAGAAATAGACTCAATTTGAAGGCTTCCTCTAGGTAGTCTTCATAAAGTCCTCGTCGATGATCAGGCGCGGCTGACGAACTGTGGTGGTCCTCAGCACCGAAGTCTGCCTTCCATATGTTAGGGGGTCGAAGTTGAGCACCGTCCCTGTCCCTGGTGGCTGTTGGCAAATCAGATCGCACTCACAGTCGCTGGTTTTCACGAACACAAGGTCCACCGTTGACGAAAATTGATCCAACCTGGTTGATTGGCTTCCGCGGTACATGAATACGATCTAGAAAACCACTTGCAAAATTTTCTTTCCGGCACGTTGGAGTTCCGTAGGACTAGACGTCCCTTTGAAGTGTGCCCACGGATAATCTGCAGAGCCTCAGACGAATTTCAACTAGAGCTTTTATAAACAACAACTACAATCAGTAGTCTTTTGGGGACACATGTTCATGTACAACGCTCAAACTGTTCCATCGGGAAGATTGAACAATTCGGTCTTCGCCACATCAAGACCATTCTTGATGTACGGATCAACACTACATCCCTGTCGCTGAGTTATCCGATCATATATGTACAGTGCATAGTTTCTTAGACGCAGCAGCTGGCGGCCGTGTATATTTAGTGATAGCCATGTCTCGTTGAAGACAAGGATTCCCAATTGATGGGCATCGGCTTGAACCCGAACCTCGTACATTTTGCGTCTGAGACTACGCATAATGCTAAGGATTACTTAAAGGATAGTGGAACCACAATCCTGAGATTGTGAGCCAGCAACACTGGATTTAGTATGGCGGAAGAGCCACCCGAAAATCCACATTCTTGAGCTCTTGTTCACTTGCCGTGGGTCGTTACGGTAAGTCCTTAAGAGCTCATCCAAGATCCTTTGAATTTGAAAGCAAGGTGTAAGAGTGCTTCGTATTCCTCAGTGGCAGAGCAGTCTACACTGGCCAATCTGAGTCATTAGGGATCCGACGGAATGTAACCCTGTCACGCAAGCTTATGGACTATGATACCTTAAAACCCTGTGGGCCCGATCTGTCATACAAGCTTTAAACCGTTCGAAGTCGGCCGTCATTCGATTCTTGAAGAGATCGTGCATTTTTTTACGTTTCGAAAAATAAAGCTGGAATCAATGAGTCCCCACACCTCGGCCTACTTATTACACAGCTTTTCGTACGCGCCACATTACTGCGCTCTGGGTACGATCTTGTTGAGGGCAGGCCGGCTGCGTTTGGCGTGCACCCTCTGTGTGTTTATGGAGGTTGTAGTGGTCGACAACCGTGGCTTATCCAACAAAGCGTCAAAGTTTTCGAGCACAATGCTCTTTTCGTTTACTTCTTCTGACCTTCCAACAGGAAGTTCACTGGTTCATTATGACCATTGACGTATGATCGCTTTCAGTGTTGATCAGCTGTCTAGTGTCGACTTATATTGCCGGCGGATTAGCAACGATGACGCAGCTCGGTGTATTTGTAAGAACATCATCTGTAGGAGCATCTCTTGGCCCGATTTGTGAGCCAGCTACGATTGTGGCATTTGGCGAACTGAATGCAGGCGATTAGACATCTTTGTCCAAGGTGCAGATGTCCATGCCCATGGTGTTACGCTGTAAACCTAAACAGAACCGACCAGTAAGTGTGATATCCGAGTGTGCATCGGCAGGATTATTTGAATCAATATCTATCAAACGGTCATCCTTACGGTTATTCGCCGACAACTGACCTACCAATCGATTAATCTTGGAGAGGACGTGCTGCAGAATAACGCCAGACTTGACCCTCGTGAATTTATGGCTCGACAGTCGGCGTAGTAGAACAGAACTCTCGTTTACACGGAAGCGATACTAGCCAGGTCGGAGATCTGAACAATGTTTGTGGTGCCAACGCACACACTAGTCACACTGCATACCTCCTGTGGAGCTGGTCACCTGATCGTCACGATCCCAGTCGGTCGTAAAGCAGCGAAGATCAATGCTGGTTTCCTGTGGAATTCTTGGTGTTGTTCTATTCTCCATACTCAGACAAGAAAACAAAGAAAGTGAGAAATCGGGGTATATCGGTGACTGCAAGCGGTGACCGGCCAGTGGGCACCACCGGATGATATGTACAGTAAAAACCGGCACCATCCTGAGAAGCTTCAGCCATTGTGAAGTGGTGTTAAAAGTTTGTTGAATATCTTGAGCTGTTTCCAATGGAAGTTCATTTTTTTAGCGGATTCACAATTGCAATTTGATATTTCCGGAAGTAATCGGGAAGTTTTTTGAATCATTCCACGGTAGTAATGACACTTCGTGGTAAGTTTGGTGGGGGTTATGATAAAATATTTTCTTCGTGGAGTAATCCAGTTTTATTAATGTAAACATCATTTTCTACACATCCTGCAGTTTACAGGTGTTGCCTGTTAATAACGTGGTTGAGCTACGGTCGCTTCATTGGCATGCGAAGCACGTCGTTCCATCTGACAGTGAATGCGTTGTTACTGCTTCGATGGTAAATCACGGGCTTGGACGTATGCTGCATACACCGACAAACTGACGTTTACTTTTGTGTTTACGACGTAGATCACGAAGTGACAGATGTGCTGTAACTTGAAAATAAAGTTGTTTAAGGTAAAGAAGGGGAGATTTAGATAGAGAAGAAACTACACCCTATTGCCCATTGATCTGCGTCGTTCGTTCCATTGCCTTTTTTTCACTACATTAGACATCGCCTTCAACCAAATGTTTGTTATCCTATGAAAACCAGCTTAGAGGCCGTGAACGCCCAGCTGAAACGAGCTTAAGTGTCAGTCTTCATATCTCGAAAAAAATCAGCCACTGACTGCTAGACTTCCGCTTCTCGTCCAACCCACTGTTCGCAAGGAAGACGATGTGGCAAGCGATGATTAGCACTGGAGGTCTGTGAGACGAGATGGTTATTTTGAAGGCTCGATGAAGTCCCGGAGACGTTCTGGGAGACTTCGTTACCGGCGCGATATTTCTATCACAATGTAGTACTATGAAAATGCCGATTGTCGAAACTAGTACTAAACTTCCTCCCCGTGAATGGGGCAAGTTTCTTCAGTTTGTAATAGGAATGCTTTCCCGGCTGAGCTGTAGACCCGATCTTTCACAGAAAAACATTGTGCTGGTATCGAAAGTCGCACAAGTTGGTAAGCGCCATTTGAGTTCTAGTTAAACGGCTCGTGATCTCATCAAACACTCCACCAGTGCAGCTCGTAAGATACATGAACTCCAGAAACACGCCACTCGAAATATGAGCGGGCTGACAACACTGCATTTTGGTGCAGCCACCATGTTGCGCTGACGAATTCAAACCCCTCACCTTCCAAAACTTTTCCGTATTCTCCATGAATCTTCTAAGGCTAACGCTTGCGGGATTTTCGAACCATATCCGCAGTTTGTCATGGTGCAGTTCAGAATGTCATCTACTGCAAAGTTGAGTGAGAAGAAGAAGGCTAGGCACTACAAGAATGCTGAGAGTCGGCGGTGCACTGTTCTAATCGGGTCCAGGAAATCGCCTGCAGGATCTCCACATATATTTCGGGCACATCCTTGATATACATTCTCGGGATTGGGTTGTGGATGACGGAGATCGAGCGTCTGATGGTGTGAGGACGTCACCACAGCCGGTTGATTCCAGGTCTTCTCGTTGTTATATTCGCATGTTACGCTCATTTTACGAGATACAATGGTTGCAAGCGGCTTAGATGCAATGGGAATCAAGCTATTCCCTCTGTGAGCACGAAGAGCGTATGTCCCTTTGGAAAGTGCGACTGACGTCAACTAACCAAGTCATTTGACTATTTTACTGACCTAAAGTCTCCCGAGTACGGCCGTCTACATCTTGACTAAGACCGGACTCCCATCTGTGGAAGAGTATAGGAGAGTTTGCCTGAGTCGGGTACCGTGTAACGTTTCAGGAATTTGATCTCTTTTTCTGAGCGCAATAGAATGTCAACACCAAATAAACCCAGGGGTGCTCAAAAGCGTCGATGGCGTGGGTGACTAGCTGATCTGTTGGAAGTGTTCAGTCCAGCGTATTGCATTTACCAATTGCCGTCATTTGTAGCGTCGAAAAGACGTCCATTTATCGATTGAAGGCAAAATCTACCACGCGTGTGTGCTCTGTTTTGCTCTAGGGTACGGAGCTTAAAGGATTTCCGACCTCAACCAAACAGCGACACAGTTCTAACAGTGACGTAAATGTGTCGCCGTCAGTATCCCCGTATCCCCACAATTGTTGACTTTCATAAAACTCAGTTTCCGTGTTTCATTTTTTTCTTTGGCGTACGTTGTGCATATTTATTACTAAGTACTTTCGTGGACCATTGTCGAGTTGAGCGGCTACCTGAGCTACTGTGCTCAAGGTTACGGTTCAAAACAAAGAATTATGATGAACTGGTGAGTTTTTCTGTTGCCATTTGTTCGGATGATAGAAACGTTTTGGAGAGCTCCTGGTAATGTCAGGTTTTTCTATCTCAGTAGCGCCTAATGTCCACCATTTAACGCAGTTCCCGTAATCACTTCCGGAGCTCAAGCGAGCGGTAGCCATGGGAACTGAATTGTACGCACTGCTGGGCGGAATATTCCAGTGAGTGTTAAGAATTCCGGGTGGTCGCATGGAAACCTTGCGGTTGGCGGCTGAATGTAAAGTAGTGCCATATTCAAGTGTAGGTGCCCAATGTGCTTGAACATCGTTTGATGAAAAGGGGAGGGTTCATACTATAAATCCGCTGTGGTACATACAGAGCGCTTGTCTGTTCATTTAGGCTGGCCAACTTGCACCTGACGATTGTTATGACGCGAAACGTACGCTCAGCCTGGTACCAGGAAAGAATGTGAGTTACCGGAACGGTAGACTATTCAACTTGTAAACAAGCCATGCAGCTGCAACGCACAATAGGGAATTTGATAAGCGATATGGCAGACGAATTAAAAAGTACGGGTTTATGATAACGATGAAGTAGCCTCTCGTCAAAGGTCTATACGAGTACAGGATCGGACTGATTTACAGTCATGGAAAGAACCACATGAAGGATGGTTAATGGCTTACGATTGACTTGACAGTGGAGATCACCAAATGACGCATTAACGACTACGGCGCTGAACACTAGTACTCAGGAACAGGCCAAAACTTCAAGTGCTTACGGTTTTCTGTTCGGGAAATAATACCCGTTAGCACCGGTCGTCATCTTTTTACTTCGTTCGTTTTCTGCTTGATTTGTCAATGGCTTGGCGAGACCAAGACTGTCCACATGCTGTATGAGCGACACTCTCCGGGAGCCCGTTTCCCCGTTTGGGACAGTTGTACTATCTTTGTGGCTGTGTAATGTGCGTCATTTTGTAGTACCTTCAAAAGGCTTATGCAGCCTACCGTAATTCCACATCCTGGTAATGTTAACGCTTTGCGACCGCTTATTTGTCAATGGAAGCCCGCTCGTTTTGCACCAAACCCCCGTGAATGACAGTTTCCAGTTTTGCAGCTTGGCAACAGGCCCGGTGACGTTGTGCTAGTTCATTGCTTTGCCTGAAACTTGCACTCACTTTGTCATCCTGTTTATAACATGCTGTTTGGCAGTGGTAAAAGAACTTTCTTAATCGACAACCTGAGCTCTTCACGAATATACATACGACGAACTGTAGTGAGTGCACTTCACGCTTTCGACATATCTGTGAATGCCTTAACGATATCGCCAGATGATAGTATGGCTACTTGTCGTCCCGTAGTCTCAAACGGTCCATTTTCAACCGCCAATCCTCAGTAAGGATCAACTCAATAATATAACGTCAAATGGTGCCATACAAATCGACCTTATCCGTCGCAGATCACTACAGTATGCTGATGTTGGATGCTGGAGGCGGTACCTTTTTTGTCCCAGTGAACAGCCGTTCGTGCGTCATTGGTATTATCTTTAGTCCTCAGGCACAGTAGTTTGGGCGGCGACGGATCTGTGTTCTGTAATAGCCATTTTGGTCTTGCCGGATCATCCTTCAATCAAGCAGGAATTGCATCCTTAGGTGCTTGGACCGCTCGACTCGGTCGTGTTGGCTTTCAGAATTTTGATGAAACCTTTTCTTGGGAGTTGAATCAAAGCTAATTGCAGTGTTAGGGAAGGTTTTCCATTCGTATCGCAAAGGTCTATAATATCTTGTAAGCTGATCATTTTCAGTTTGCCCGAACCTAAACAAACAGTCGCGGCAACCAGAACCCAAACTCGTGACCACGCACATGAGTCATCCCTCCCTACCAATGTGCCAACGTACGTGTATAATCGGGAACTTACCTTTCTGTTGCACTTAAATTAAAAACGAAACTTGATGTTTGTTATGATGTGTGAGTAAACATGTCATGTCACCGGATGGATTACGATGTCATACTCGACTGTTGTTGATGTAGTATGCTTGCAGCAGCCTCCATTCCTGTTTTACACAGTTTCCCCCCGTTTTTCCTTCAGGTTCTCAACTTACCTGGTTCTGAACCACCGGTTTTGGGTTCAGACTCTGACACTGGCTTTTACGTGAACGTCCTTCTTCTATCAATGCCCTCACTCAGTGCTTTACAGGAAAAAACGGTCATACGGGCTGAGTCTTTGGATCGTGATAAACCACCTATTCGAAAATATATCAAAATCCTGACCCTAACGAAATCGAAGGAGCGCTGTAAAGCAATTGGCGGTGCATGGAATCCAGAGGTGGATGGCTCAGAACCTCTTAGCGATCCGCAAGTCTTGATCAACACAGCAATGAGGATTTGTAAAGAGCAGATTGGTCTGGACCTATCATACTGTAGTCACTGGTAAGTTAAAGATAATTATGTTTCGAACCGTAGTTAATTCTGTAACTTGCGGTATGCATAAATCACAACATGCACAAGTTGTTCATGACTTTGTAGTAGTCGTTTCTAACCACTCAGGTCTAGGGAACATTTCGTTCGTTAGGTTACCCTGGGTCTAACAGTCCCGGTGGTGTGCACCATTTATATGCACTAATGCGAATGTTTTCTCTGGAAAACCATATATGGCTACCATTCCATGTTATAGGTTGTGTGGAATATTTAGAGATTAGGCTTAGAATTCACTATTTATTTCGTGATTGTCTACGCACAATTCCCCATGTTGAGACATCAAAAGCGAAAATTTCATTCACATCCACGTTGTGTTCGGCCTGCCGGTTCTACTCCTTGAATCCGGAGTGTAGTCGACTCCAATGTCACTCTGCAGTCAATGCTTGATACGCTGTAAAAAATCATTATTTTCGAGGAGTTCGACGGCCCTGATGCAGCTCGCTCAAACCCTGGTGCATGTCGACCACCAGTTAACCAGACATTGGCCGCATTGTTAGCCAACTGCGGTGATGCCGTTTTGTCATACTGCGTCGGACCACTTCTTAGGATCTGACCTTGATTCTTCACGGTCGTTATTAACTAGTCAGATGTGCGTGTATTCATGCGCAATCATTCAACGATTCGCTACCTCATGGAAAAAACCTATAGTTTTCTGTCGTGTATGAACGCACTAGTGAGTGAGTTTTCATTTGCCAGAAATGTAGTTCATTTGGCCACGAACACTACCTTATATTGGTGTTTAATGACGTAAACATGATTGGCACTTCCATACGTGGTGATCACTATGGTCTACATTTTGTCTGGTGCTTTGCCATTAGTGATATTCTCCTAACCATTGCGTTGACACACGCAGTCGATGAAGTAAACATTTTACCTCATTCTACGGCTGAACTGGATTTGCAACTGACATCTTTCAAGTCACTTTTAAGTGGTTCCAGTTTATTCAATGACGACGAGTTGTGTCGTTTTGTGACTCCATCGCGCCTATTTGATACCACTCTTCGCATACGGATCCCGTATAGACGTTTTAGTCCGTGGGATCGTTGTTTCACCTACGTTCAAATGTTCAGTAATCAGCCACCATGCAGTTATCGCGCGCGCGAACATTCACAGTTCGTGTTAAGTTCATCCGTAATTTAGTATTGGCTTTCAAGCAATGCGCTATTTCAACGTTCTCTTGCATGTCACGTCTCTGAAGTTAAGGCTTTTATTCAGTCTATCTGTGGTGGCGTGCTTGATAGGAGGAAACCGTTGGGAATTTCCTGGGGCGTTTTGGTTTTGATCGATTCCTAATGCCGTTCACGGTATTCGGGGCGGTTTTGCGTGGCCATGTTAAATTAATCTGATCTGAGTTATCCGAACATAATGGTCCGCAGTTCAACTGATGTGGATTGCTTCTGCAAGAGATTGCCATTTTCGTGGACCAAGCGTTTGCACGAAGAACTGTCAGAGTTCTGCTCCGTTCCGTCAAGCTGCCGACGTACTCATTCGTGTCCGCCGGTTTCCTTCGTCCAGTGCAAGAAATCCGGCTATACGCCCACGTTCACAGGATCTTCAGGTGCATTTAGCTGTCGTTGGTCCAACATCTGCTGTTTTTCGTGGCTTTTGTGCGTTGCTCGGTTCCAGTTATTCCCTGGTATCCCTTCCCCGTTTGGGACACTGTACCGTTTTTACAGCCACTGATTGTTGTTTGTCCGCTTCCTGTAGGCACCGCTTCCTGGAGTTCCGCTATAGCCGTACAGAAGGCTCAACAGCTCGACCAACTTCCGTTCTTTTCCCTGGTGGACAACAGTGGGGTCGCTCGTTTTCCGATCACTGCACGGGCAAGTCTGCGAATCCGACAAAGCCGTTCCACAAAATTGTCGTCTATTTCCTCCCGGATGTTTGGTCGTTGATGCCGTCAGATGAGGAATGGAATGATGTGAGAAAATCCGTGGAAGGAACGCTTTGTGACAAGGGCTCGCTCCTATTCCCATTGGCTCCATCGGAAATCAAGGCCCAGTTGAGCAAATCCTCAACCGTCGTCCGTCCTGCAAGTTCACTGGCGACCAACGAAGAATCTGGATCTTCCGTTGAATCCGGATTATCAGTTTCGCGCTCAGCCGACGAATCCACCGTGAGAGAACCTCCTCAAGAGTCTGATTTGGGTTTACACGCCGAATCCATGCGAGCAAACAACGATAGTCTTCAATCTCCAACCCCGTCTGTTTCCGATGGGACCGACAAAGAATCAGCGAGTCAAGAGGTGGATACTACACAATGTTGATTGTTTGGCAATTTCTGATAAATGTTTGTTTACTTATTTTGTATTTGTTGATTTCTTCATGCCTTGTAATTACGAACTGGTTGTTTCAGCCAGGTTGATAATGCATAGAGCTGTGCATTGACAAGTCACACCTGTGTTGCCTAAGCCCTTTTTTCGTCAGAAAATTCAGGAGATTTGAATAATTTTAGCATCTAGCAATTTTAACACTACCATTCTCAGTCGTGTAATAATTCTAATACTCTTCTGGGAGATGTTTATGTAGTGCAGTGCTCATTTTCATCTTTATGTTTTCAGACGGTCGCAGAAAATAAGGCACCCAAAAAGGCACACGATGAAATGGTTTTATCCGCCATGAAGGTAATTTTCATTGTTCTTTTCTACCTATTCGCATGTGTGTTTTGTGGCTTCCTGCTAATAACAGTTATGCTCTGATGTATGTGCCGTCATGTAATGATTTAAATAATTGATGGATTAAACTGAATTTGCCGTTACCTTTAGAGTAAGTTTGCAACCGTCAGTATTGTTCTGAGACTAAAACTACTCGACCAAGTCCACGCTAGTTCCCCCATATGTACCCAGCGGACTCGTCCTCGGTAAGATGCGACGATTTAGGCATCTCTGTCTTCTTGAACCTAGCTGGACGTGACGGTGTGCATACCGATACATTTGTTCAGGTGCACTGAATTAGTGAAACGCTTACGAACGGCGATTGGTCCACTATCCCGCCAACAAACGCAATTCCATAGTCTTTTTTTACGAAAGAGATAGGCTTCTGAGAGGTTAATGTACGTGTTATAGAAGTGTAAAATATTTAATATCTCGCATTATTGTCGCCTTGATAGCTTTTGTTGCAGATAGTTCCTAACGGAGGAAACCACTTGAATACTAGAAGCACGTCGGGGGGTTTAGTGCCATGATGATGCGG
Organism: Paragonimus skrjabini miyazakii; assembly: GCA_014338405.1. Taxonomy (NCBI): domain Eukaryota; kingdom Metazoa; phylum Platyhelminthes; class Trematoda; order Plagiorchiida; family Troglotrematidae; genus Paragonimus; species Paragonimus skrjabini miyazakii. The sequence continues at coordinate 18,397 of JTDE01014703.1, read as the reverse complement.
TCCGTCAAACACTTACAGGTAGCCAGTAGTGTTGTGAATTATCGCCGCCTCCAAGGCATTTTGAAACGGCTAATTTGTGAAATTTTCTTCTGCGTCTTCCGGCGTAATCTACCATCGACGTTTTGAGGCGGATCAATGGTTATAAGCTTACGACAGAACGGTTTTCTTTGTTACTTCATTGTTCGTTACCACAGGAAAACCGTGCAGTGAAAAGCTCGAAGCTACCCATCAAAAAAGCCACTTCGATGGAATACTATCTTCAGAAGAGTTGGTCGAATTGACTGAGGCGTGCACGTGGACATATTTAATTTGACTGGCAATTCTGTTTACGGGAAAAGGACTTGAGTGGACTGTCAAAAATGCTAAGCCGCAGCTAGATTCCGATACTTTCGTTGTTTTACAGAAGCTTGGATGAGTCAGTTTCCTGACCCTTCAAGAGGACGAGGCGAACAACCATGCCCAATATTAGTCGTGCCAGCTGTACGCAGACCTGACAGTATGCTGGAAACTACTACTTGCCTCACATCGCTTGACGTTATCGTGAAGTTTAACAATAATTCAATCGGTTACTTGCAAGTTGCTTACACATGTTCTGACGCGCGGACGTTCACTACACCTCATTTGGGCTTACAACGAAAATAAGCTCACCTGATTAACTTTCTCACAATTATTAAGTGTCCTGGAGAACTCACAAGAATATAAACTCAGAGCTAGGTGTGAATGATTGCCTTATATTCGCGGCAGAGCACAATTCTTCCCGTGGCCAAAATTCTCCGTGTAGCATATACTTCGTTAAGCCTGGAGAATGCCAAGGATCGTGTTGAACAGCGTGAATATTTGAGTATAGTTTATTTGATTCTGTATCTCGTATTTGAAAAGCAAAATATGAACAAGATGAGCAATCAACTTAGTGAACGTGTGCACAGGCACTGATTCTTACTACTACTCGGTTCTTGATCATAACTCCTTCACTCTTCAGGTAAGTCGTGGCACCAGCACTGATTACGGCTGAGTGCCCGTGCGCGTTATGATGAATGCTAAACGTTTTGTACAGACAACCATCTGTTCGTGGCATATTTTCGGTCGATGCCTTGACAAAGACAGCTACTAAGTCGTCATTGTGGACATTCGAACTGATGACAGGCGAAGGCGGACTGACGGATAGGAAGAAAACACGGTGAAAAACGTTAGTCTCGATATATTGAACATTTGTATTGATTTTGATCGTCATACAAAATGTGGTGCAACAACTGAGTTCATCCTCAGTCCTAGTGTATCGCTTAAAGAAGCGATGGGTTTCGGAAAATGGAAAAATCCTAAGTATTGGTCAGAATGCCATTTTATGGGTTGTGCACAATCGTTCAGGGTTTAGAAAATTCAGTCAGAACATTTGTTTGAAGTGTTCTTACTTTCCGACACGAAAATATCTCACGAAACGAGAAAGATCGCACAGGCTGTGTTCATACTGGCTTGATTTCGTCCGCTATTCTATCTTTTGTTTACTCATCGATTTATCCCTGTTTCCGTTGTGAACGTTGCGTTGAATCACCACTTCACATGCGCATATTCTTAATGTTTGATACATTTATGCATACCAAGGCATGCGACAAACGTGACGGCAACCTGATCGATGGAGGGGTCCAGTTGATTTACCTAGCTCAATGACATGATGTTTTTGATGTGGAAAAGCCACTAGAATCAATTTGTCTGATGAATGAAGAGAAATCATACATACACACAAAGAACATATGACAAACGACAGGCTTCACAAGTTATGTATGTCGACCATCCATCTCGTGGAAGGTCTGTTAATTTTGACCGTATGGATGAAAACGGTGTTCTCGTTCAGAACTTTCCAAGCAACCTTTCGTCAAGGAAATTCCTACGTCGGACCCAGCATTTCAGGATGCGCTTCGCAGTCTCGATGTCTGTTGTAATTACGCAGCTCCAATCTGGCATGCATTTTATTTAAACCTCTGTTCGGTTCCCGTAAGCAGAAACATGAAAATCAACATTTTTTATGGGTCGAAGAATCGCTCGCGATCAGTCTGACCGGACTACTTTCTGTTAACTGCGGAAAAGCACGCATTTGAAGCCTTCGTGTGCAAACTTCAAAATTTTGCTCGCTACTCATTGAGTAAGTTTTGGAACAAAACCATGCATACAGTGGAGGAGGTGAAATGGGAGCGCTTTCGGAATTCTTGTCCAGTAAGGAAATTGAGAACAGACAATCCTGAGGCTCGACAAGCCATGATCGGAGGTTGACTTATTCGGTTCACTTATGTTCTTGATTTTGCGTTTTACCATTCTCTTTCCTATTTGGATGAAATCCTGATCAAAGAGAAAGGACGTTCTGCAACTGTGAGGCTTAGGAGCGCCTGCATTGGACGTAGATTCAATGTTAGATAATGGAATCATGGAGGTGTTGACGGGTTTGTGTACCTGAGAAGCTTCTTCAGCGGCGGAGGTGTAGGGAATGAAATAGAGAGGCACATTTCCAAGGCTAGGGCGGTGTTCGCTAATCTGAGGCACCTGTAGCGACAGAGAGGTATTTCCCTGAAACTTGAGGGTCACGTCTATCGGACAACAGTGAAGGGTGTACTTTTTTACGGCAACGAAACATGACCGCTCAGGGTAGAAGATTTGAACCGTCTTCAGGTGTTTGACCACCGATGTCTGCGTTCAATCGCTCGTATCGGGTGGCACCAACAAGTAGGCAATGAGGAGGTCAGGAAGCGGGTGTTTGGCATTGACTGTCAAACAAGTTCTTTTGTTCAGTCACTACATTTGTACAGACTTAGATGGTTAGGTCATGCACTACGGATGCCGGCTAAACGTCTGCCACACCGAGCACAGTTTGCCGACGTTGCGGCCGACTGGTGTAAGGTGCGAGCTGGACAGATGATGACCTGGCGTAGACATGAAATCGTTCACGAACGGGGTTGGTCATAGTAGATTGAGTTCGTCTCCCAGGCTGGGGCCCTCGCAGGGTCGGTGGCTAGAGACGTTAGGTGAGATGGCGTTCAACCGAGGTCAATGGCGTGAATGTTGTCGTTGTTTGACTGAGTTGTCTGTTAGGTGAGTGCACTTAATGACTCGGGGCAGTGAAAGCAAATGACGCCTTATTTTCATTTACAGCTCAGTTGTTTGTTTGCAAGGTGTTAGCGCTTTGATGTTGTATGTTTGAATACAGACGTAGCTATTTTTAGTGGCTAGGTCCCCTCTTTTCCTTTTTTTCTTCTCTTCCTATACAGGGTTTGCTTTTTCTTCGTGGTTGTGTGGCAGTTGAGCGTCAGTATGAACCAATGATGTTCTCCTGTCTGTGATAATGATTTATCCGAAAGCTATGGGATGGGATGAATACTGTTAGATCCTGTTTACTTTAAGTTGGTGGATAAGCGGTAAAATAAAGTAACCAATGTAGTTCGTTTAGTGTTGTGTTTATATCATGTTAATCAGAGTTATCGACTGCCTTGTTTATGTTTCGTTAAGTCACTCATCTTGATCGTTTGCCCTAGTACTATCGTCATATTTGCAGGTGATTGTTCATCTTTGCATTAATAACTGTTTTTGGTCGATTGATCTGTCACTTTACATCAGTCCTTTTTTTAAGTTAGTGAACTGCCATATAAATGATGCGATACTCGTGACATACAGTTTCGTAAAATGTTGACTTCAAGTCCACATACATTAAACCTCACCCTGTTTTGATGAGTTTCAATCGGTTTCGTTTGAAAAACAATGTATCTACCTGCAGCTTGCTTAAAATATCGATTTTTTCAGGTCTCTGAGCTTCGTGAACAACTCAAGGCTAGAAATCTTCCAGCTGATGGAATCAAGGCTCAGCTTCTCAGCCGTCTAAAGGCTGCAGTTGAGAAGGAGGCTGAACAAGCCCGGAAGCTAGAGGAAGAGCGTAAGTGAAAGCATAACAGTTCAACACATATTCTACTTTTTTGATCTCGCGTTTTGCTTTGGATATCCAGTTTTTCCCACCGGTTTTAGCTTATTTTGATCGATTGCTGACAGTCAGGGTTTCTTCGTATGATGTCCTGATTGCTCTACACTCAATGCAAACTGAAATCATTCACCACTTCATTCTACAGACTGCGACCGCTGATTTTTGCTGCATACGAAGCACTTTGTATTGTCTAGTAACTTTGTGCGCTGTCATCATTAGGCGCAGAGATTACTCATGTAAAGACGAGGACTAGGCTTCATTTTGTTTGAAGGTTGCACTTTGTTGAGTTTCTCCCGACGATTAACTCTTAGCCCAGGAGAATAAAGAAGCGTTGTTTTCAGTTTTGCAGTTTTTCCAGTGATATCTGTGGTTCACGTTGATTTCACCTGTTTTTGGCTTTATTTGTTTTCTACTGAACTGATTACAAACCACTAAGGACCAATAATCTTGGAGCGTACTTTGTGTGGAAGTTATCGTGACTCATCGTTGTCTGTCATTGGGTTTGTTTGTGGTTAAGCCTGTTATCAAACAACTGTCTCTAACCTGGTTGCCGTTTAACTGAAGCGCTCTAACTTTAGTATTCCAGCCCTGAAGATACGCAGCGACTGTTCCTCAAGATTGATTGCAGAACACCTAGACTCAGTTTAATGGATACTTTGTGCCAGCACAGTTTGCGGAACGGTTGAAACGTGGAATCAGTGAACACTGTCTATGTGAACATAACCTGGTTGTGCGAAAGTTCTGTCGAAATGGCGTTCGTGCGAACTATCCAGTTAAATTACGTTGTGTCTGTGGGTAACTAGTGTATTGTTTGCTCCTGTGTTTACTCTTACAATTTGCAGCTGCCCCTCTGTATGTGGCACGTGGTGCATCTGGTGCCACCTGGTTCATCGGACACCATAATCAGTCGCTTGTATGCATGTGTGCCGACGAGTTTCGATTTGTGTCTGTTATAGTGTAACCTGAAGCATCTTCATTCGGTCTTATCCCCGGTAATTCCACACAGTTAGTTAAAATTTATTCGAGCTTGTCATCTCAAGGCTAGATACTACGATAATTTTAATCTCCGGCCGTATACACTATTTAGAACGGTTTCCCGTTAGACACATTGGTGACGGCTTTGTGAGTTATCCTGATGACGTCCACAGTTATTTTGGTGTTTATCTTAACATGTGGGACTGCAGCGCCGAACACCAACACGCGTTTGCTGAGGTATGGACGGGGTTCATTTACGAAAAACTGCTGTAATAGTGTAATGCTATCTTCAAGTTTGTGGCAGCTTCTGATGCATTTAGCTAAAGAGTTGATGCTTCAAGCTCTTGTGTCTTCTCTAGTGGTTCGCAAACAATGATAGCCCATGCTACACGCTCCCTCATATCACAAGAAGACTGTGCCTAGACTGTGTCTAGAAGGAAGATTTTTTCGTTATCTTTGTTGTCTGGGAAGTTCCTTAAGATACCCTCTGGCCGTCATTCCTTGTTACTTATTGCTTACGATCTTCGAATCGAATATGTGCATTGTCCACAACGACGATTAGAGAAGTGATCGCACTGTCACATCTAATGGAGTGATGCGCTAGAACTGGATGACCCATTTGTTGCGACCGTAATTTAGCCAGCCATTCTCGAATACATCGATGCGCTTTCAGTTATTGCGGAGGTGTGGGGGTACAGCGTGGCACAGAGCGTCTGGCCGTACTTCGCAAACTCCGCACCCGATGGCCGCAATCCTGCTAACCTTCGAGTGACCTGGCACGCCTGGAAATGCTCCTCAGTCTACTTTCATTGATTGCCTTCGTTTTGGAGGCATGTTATGCCGATGGAATTGCGAACTAGTTTTTGATCGACTTCGTACTGGGCATTCGTGACCTACTAGGATGTATGCATTGACACGCTGCTGTCCGAGGATGGACCGGGCGACAGGACAACTGCTGCGGCCCTTTTATAATTGTGCGGTGATTTCGAAGCCATCCCTTCTACAGATGTTCACCAGTCTGACGACGCCGTAGTGAAAGAAAATCGTTTAAAATTGAAGAGATAACTTAGTAATCATAATTTTCTGGTCGTTGTGGGCGCTTTCGATAAATGTCCAAAGATAACCTTGAGGCGAACAACCATCACAGGTGCTACTGCCTACCAACTTCGAAAGATTTACAACGGGTTTTTATGGCAGGCATACCTGGTTAGTGTTATAACCCGCTGGTCAACGATAACAAGAAATGACTAGCACACGACTATACGAATCACGGACACGTAGCACAGAACGTAACGATACTCGAAAACCCCAGAAAAACACGGAAGACGTTGACCTTCACTCGAGAATGTATTTGCCCTCAAACCAGAGGCAACATGGCAGACCCACGTCTGCGTATATATATATAGTCTTTGAACAGCCTTGAAGAGTCCCACTGGAACTGATGCATTGAAAGTGGGATGGACCAATCAGAGATGGAGGAGAAATGTGCGCTGAAATCAAGTTTTGGCACATTATGGTGCGAAAAGATAATGTTCGAAGTCAAATTATTTTTCGAAGATATCTTGGGAAATGAACAATTTTTTGAAAGAAGTATACTTTCTCCAACTTCTACCGTTCGAGATGACAGTCGTCCGTAGCACTTGACTTGAGGGTCCAGCTGCATGGAACGATGTGGGCATTTATTCTGGTCTGGACAGGAGGCTGGTGGTGATTTCGGCATGGAACGACGGATTGGAATTCAAGTGTCAGTGAAAACCACTGGTGTATTGCTGTTTCTGATGATGATGATGATGGAGTTCTCTGTCGATGGTAACCTCACAAACTTGGTTTATGCGACTGTCATTGTCTCTGTTTTTTCTCCTCTGCATAAGGCATGTAGACCATGCTAATAACGATGCTGATCAGTGTAGAAAGTACTTCTCATTTTCGATGCTCAAGGTGTTGCTGTAAGACTGATGTTTTCATTTGCCTTTTTTGTTACTGGCTGTCCACAAAAGACTGTATCGTTTTGTCTACTTGGATTGCCATGCGCCATTAGATTGTTCGCAGGATGGCAACGGATTGGAGAGAGCGTTTATTGCTTCCCCCAGCGCTCATGATCTTTGTCGTCAAAGAGTCGTTTGACTACCGCTTATTGGACTTGTTTGTAATGTATGGCTACCTTCTATACTGTAGTTTGAAGACGTGGTCTGTTTGTAATTCAGTGTGAACTGATACTGTGTTCTTCTGTCGTCGTGTCACTTGATTCGCATAAGTTGTAGGAAGCGTCAACAACTCGGCAGTTCGGTGCGTCTTTTGAAACTTCCGATACGTTGTTGAATGATCCATTAGTGTTGCTGTATAGTCCACGTTGTGACTGAACGAAGTACTCCGTCTGCCAAAATAAACACTAGTCACTAATGACTAGATGAAGCCACAATGTGTTCAGACGACGACATGCGGAACATAGTGATTGCGCTGCCTGCGGTAGGTACTGTCTTTCCGTTTGTGCACAACTGAATCGCATGTTGAAAACGCTGTCTGACATGGCGCAGATGTAGAGGCATGTGTTGTGTTTGGACTGTCCATTTCGCTATTTTTTGATAAAAAAATTTCCTCAGTGTTATGACCCTTGTGGTCAACGATAGTTAAAAAATGTCTAGCGCACGATACTTCAAATCACGGAACGTAGTATAGAGCTTAGCAATACCCGGAAACCCCAGAATAACACAGAAGACCGTGACCTTAGCTGAGAATGTATTTGCTCTCAAACCAAAGGTAACAATGCAGACGAGCGTCTGCATATATATATAGTATTTTGATGGCCTTGAAGAATCCCACTTGAATTGATGCATTAAAAGTGGGATGGGCCAATCACAGACGCCGGAGAAACGTGCGCCAAAATTGAGTTTTGGTACGTTGTGGCGCGAAAAAGTTAGATTCAAAATCACAAGATGTTAAACGATAATATCTCGAAAAATAAATCATTTTTGGGGAAAATAGACTTTCCCCAACACTCAGCATAGACGATGTTTGATGAGCTGCCCGCATGAGAGGCGGCTTCAAAGGCTCTAGTGCTCGGTCACTGCTGTAGGCGTTGAGTTGTGAATTCCCTTTTATTTTATTGTGTTTAACCGTGATTCTTGAGCATGTGCGCTTTTTTGTAAAATTGTAAGTGGGCTTGTTCACATCACCTTGTGTGCCGTCATTATGCATTCGTCGTCTCAATTTCGCGATCGTTTCATTTCTCGTTCTCAGGCAAAAAGAAGGAAAAAGAGAGACAGGAGGCTCTGGAAAAAGAGGCAGAGGAGAAGAGAAAGGAGATTTCAGCTCCCGTTCTGGAGACAAGTGGAAACAAAAAGCTGGAGTCTATCAAAATCACCCTGCGTAATTATCCTTCGATTATTGTTCAGCAACGTCCCGGTAGCGGTTGCACACTACAAACTGTTAGCCTAGATGTAAGCTGCTGTGTTTGCCTGTGTATCTTTTATTTTGTCTGCATCATTATCACTCCTTTCAATTCTCGCTCTCATGATGTGCCAATTATTTTCCACCATCAATAATTTTCAGGACTAATTCAAATGTGCATTTTATACACCGTGAATAAAGCGATGCCATTTTTACAGTAACGTCCGACTCCGCTCCTTACACTTAAATTCCGTATCTGTTGTGGGATATAGTGATAGCCAGCTTGTGATGTGGAAACGGCGACAATGGTGTATAATCACGCCATGCTGGCCAGGTCCGCATGTTTGTGTACATGTTTAGTGTATCGAATTTGTTGCGATGTGCTTGTTCGATCACAACACATACAGACTACACTGCTATACATGCTGTCGCTTGGAAGGTCAAACGACGTTGTTGACAGTACTCAGCTGACTGTTCATCGTTACGTTTCGTTCTGTTGCTTCTGATCCTACTGCTCTTACCACTGAACCATGTAAGTGACATTACTTCTGATTGTAATGTACGATGCGCCTCCAACAGGATTGCACACGTTAGTGAGATTTGTTATACCGATAAGTCGCGTGTGATTGTATTTTAACAGCGTATTTCTCTTTTTTTTAGGCGATTTTAGATTCCAGGTCAGATTGGATGGACGCGCGCTCGTATGAGCTTCTCATTTGTGTCCACAGTCTCCTGGACATGATTCGCCGGGACTCGATTTTCACACTGTTTCGGGCTCTGGTCTCCGCAAGCGATCGTGGAGTTCAAGCCAAAGCCCGATCGAAAAGGTGCGTATTTATCATGAAGCGTACCACTGTCTCCTTTCGTCACCCACCCGAGCTACCAAGTTTAGAAGCTTGATTGACGTTGAGTACTATAACTCGTCGCACCTTTCAGCTTCGAAGTTGTACACTCTACGTAATTTGGAACTGTAGACGGTTTTGTGTCGCATGGATTTGAGCCGCTTAGTGTTGCACCTCGTAGATTTGACTGTATCACACACGTTTCGTGTTTGACACACCTCGCCAATAAATTCGATTTTTCAAGGAGATAACATTTCCACTGTTGTTTGCTATATTTGTTCACGGTCGTTATTTGCGCGTAATTTCTTGTATTATTGAACATCAGTGTCTGTGTAAAACCATATGCAGAGCATTCGGCTACTAATTTCTTCTCTATCTTGGTGGTAACTAACTTTTGCATTCGAATAAAAGTTGACCATGCATTTTTAGATCGATTCGTTCCTTTCAATTATTTGAGCAAGACGACGAAGAGTAGTAGATGCAAGCATTTCACATTGATTCACCAGTACCCAAGTTGCAATAACACAAACCGGTTTTTGTACCAAGCAGCTGGAGAGTAGGATTGATTAGTTAGTCGACTGATTGATTGCTTTTAAACATGTTTACGTTATGGATTATTTATATGAAGTAATCTGCTGGGTTTGCTGATTCTGTTTCCCTTTTTCTGTTCTACTGTTTACCTTTGCTATTCTTCGCATCGACTAGCGAACTGCCGGGAGACCCCAAGATTGATCGAGCTGATCATAAGGATCGTGTGCCGGTGGATAAAAATGTTTCGAAGGAACCAACTCTTCGGACTGTTGATGTTCCCCTCCTTTGCGCGTGTACATTTTTGGATGCGTGCTGTAAAGGGTATTTTCATTCAGAGGAAGTTGAAGACATAATAACAACGCTTGGTCTGCCAGTGTCCCGTTATCAGGTTAGTCTATTTTTTTTGATCACTTTCCTTCCTGTGATGTTCGTGGGAATGTAATCAAAATCTCCACTTATTTGGTTACCGGATTAGTGCCTCCATGACCTTCTTAGCCGTTGGCTGGAAACAGTTACAAGTCGGGTCGAGGTACACGAATGTGATGATTGTCCGTGGGGTAGAAGCAATAAGTGAATCAAACCAATGGAGGAAAGCTGTCTCACAGGTGTTTCGTTATTTACACCTTAGGTGAATGACCGCTAGGTGTAGAGGTTGGGTTTTGTTAGTTCAATGCCTTTTTTTCTCTTTCAGTTTTATTCCGGGACCAGGCTTAATGTTTTTCCCCCATGATCATTCGGAAGTAGAACATCATTATGGGCACTGAAGTATTGCTGTCGATTGTGTTGACAGTTCATTCGTGCATTTTTCACTGCGAATCGTAATCTCCCTTATAATGGCTCGGATCACCTTTGTTCCGCATGATGGCAAGCAGGTAAATGAATGTGTGGGGAACAACCGGATAGGTGAGAGAAAAAAATCCATGAAGAACTCCAGTCTTACGGGTGCATGTTTACCATTGATGCGGTAACCTGCCACGTTTGATAATCCATACGGCGTTGTGAATTACCGTGCAGTTTCCAGTTGCTTGAATTCCGTTGAGTATTTTATTTTCCGTGCAGTGCTCGAGTGTTTTGTATCAGAGTGCATGGTTTACTGTTTTTTCGTACTGTCGGTTGGGATTTTCATTTTCTGACTGGTTTGTTTGCACCCTCTAGCTTCGTTCTCTTACGACAAAAGTTTCGGATGGTCAGCGCATTTATTACCGTACGTTGACCGATGCAGTGGTTTCGCCAACGTCTCTGAAGTCTGCTGCTATTTATTCTGAAATCGATGATGATGAATACTTGTTGGAACTTGTTCGCGGAGGTGATGCCATATTAGACGAACAAAAAGACATCGCCTATCCTGCTGGAAGGTAATTTATTCACGTTTGAGATAGCTTTGTAGGCACGGGCTAATGTTTACTGTTTCTTTTTTTCCAGCGCGTATATTTTGTTGTTGAAAACAGTCAGTGTTTATGTATGCTTTGTGCTTTTCGTTTGCCTTGGTTCAAAAGTGTTTATTCTTCATCACTTGGGAATGTACACGTCTTCGGTTGTAGACTGTTAAAACCTATAGGCGTTCGCTTGCTCGTTCACGTAAGCATAATTTTGTTTTGGTCATTAGAAACGGGAAGCGAAATCGGTTGTACAGCGGATGATTTTGAACTTGTGTATCGAGTGGATAGAAGCTAACGCTTATAGTACGAAGAAGATTGGTTTGAGCTTCGCTTCCAACGTAGTTTCCAATTTGGATCTCAATACACCGTCGATCACTTCGGATGCCATGCACGTAGTAGTGTGTGCAGTCTCAACATTTCTGGGATTCTCCTCCAGGCTAGGTCTTTGAGGGATTCAGCAGAATATTTGGTTAGAGCTCAAGCAGTTGGTGATCTAAAATGGTTGCTCCTATGGGTTGACAGTTTAGTTTCTGAGGCTCTTCACGCACTCGTGCGAAGGTGTAGATAACCTGATGGGGTCTCAGCCGACGATCTTCTGGTAGTTCACGCAATATAGAGCATCGCTTTAATGTGTATGTTGAATTGTTCACTACATTTTTGGGGATGTTCTTTTGTTACTGTTGTTGAATTATGTTGTAGGTGTACTTTCATTTTTTCTACAAGTCTAATGCTTGTGTGGTCATGTCATGAGCGGTTTCACATCAACAGTCTGTAAACTGATCCATTAGCATTATCTTTCACGATGATAAGTTTGATCAGTACATGTGACTGTCAGTACCTTCATTCTTAAGCTTCTGTCAGCCCTAGAAGCTTTTGCAGTGGTTTTGGAGGACACTGTTTTTCACTGAGAATTTGAAAAGGACGTCTGATGATGGTCGTTTTGTGGATTATGCTACAGCATATTTTGTGTATCTTGGTGGTTTTTGATTGTGGTTGCACAATTTCACCAACATGGTGAACAATATGGGAACCGACCTTTGTGCATGCGGATCCGAAAAACGCAACTTCGCCTACACGTAAAACAAGATGGGAAATGACCTTTACGCCTACGTTTTCGATGAGCACATTTTCTTATAAAGTGAGGTGTTATCACTCACCGTGCTGCACATTTTCGGATGTGCGTTGGGTAAATACTCACTCTCTTGAAATGAATACAGAAACCTGGTGCTTCTACGGGCGTCTCTATAACCATGGTGGTGCTTGATAACTAACGGTCGTTCACCCGGTCACAACATTCTACACGTCCCTACTCGTTTTTTCTGCTTGAAATAGTTCTGCGCACTGAGTATGTCAGTGTAATTAACAGTCGACTGTAGCAGTGGCGTTTGCGCTTCAAGATGTTAAGTGGTCATTCACGTAAGAAGTGGCGGTATTGGTACAGTCCGCGTTTGGTGATCGGACGGACTACTAATATCAACTAAATATCACGTGATCAATGTTTGCTTTGACGACCCTAGCAGTAGAACATTTTTTCACTCTGAACCAGTGTTCACTAATTTAGTACACGTTTTTATAAAAATGCACTAAATCTAATTATGAGCAGCGCAATTTGTCCGCTCCGTGCGAGCTGGGCACTGCAAGCCACCAATGCTTGTTATTTTATCCAAGTGAAATGCGCATACGATGCAGCGTATTATTTGTTGCTTCCATTTTCCTCCATTTTTAGTTCCTAGAGTCCCCGTTGTTTTACGTTTTGTTCACTTTGTGCCAGCTGAAAATGCACCCAGTCGTTCACTTTATTTGCTCGTACATTGGTCCACTTTTCAGCGTGTTAGTCCTTCGTGGTGCTGGCCTTCAAACAGACGATGCTTTGAGTGAATCTACACCCACCACTGAGCTTTCTGCTCCCACTCCCGAGATTTTTGCCCAACATCTCGGACGATTGGAAACGGAAAGAAACCGAATGAGAAAACAACTACTGACTAAATCCGAGGAGATCGGTACGCTTTCGATAATCGCTATTCTTGTATATCTAACTGCTACGCCATTCGTTTTTATTAATGAAATTTTTGACGTTCCCGGTTATTCTTTTTAGAGCTAATGCTTTTGAACTCGATCGCATTTGATTGCTCTGTGGGACAAAGCGTTGATTAGGACAAAGTCGTGTCTGCCACATTTTTAGTGAAGACGGCTTTTATTTGTAAAAAAATTTCCGCGTAATGTTCTCCAAGAGCAAGTTTGGTGCAGCGTGTAACGGTTGTGCAAGCGCCATGACATCTTTTATCCGGAAACCCAACGTTTTTCAACTTTGCTGTTTTGTGCATGGGTCTTTTCGGTAGGATTAATGTCATCTCTTAAGTGATTCTTGCATTTTAATGGCCCGCGTGGTTAACGGAAATTTAAGATAAGTGGCGCTCGGTACATGTGTGCGAGTATGTAATATGAAACCTTGTAGACTACGGAAAAACATGTTCATTCGATGATGTATTTGATCCCATGTAGTAAACGGGACACAACAGACCTTAAGTGGCATTTTCCCGTCTTTTGGTTGGCCTTGAGGAATCCCACATTGCTCCATTGACCTTACACTAGGCACAACCGAATTAACACACACAAACGCCCAGTCACATTCACTTGTATATAATTATTAAATTGTGCGTAATCTGAGGCCAGCGGGGTTGCTTCATGATGGCGTAGTTGGAGTTCTAGTCCCGGCCGTGGCAGAGATGTTTAAAGCTGATCTCTAACGGAACTGAAACTGAGGCTTAAAATTCCACATTAATTATCACTGTGAATGTGGAATCAGCAAATCAGGCAACAGCGGAAGAACAAGCGCTGAAGTTTTGATAGTTTATATCGCGAAATGATAAGATTCAGATTCACGTAACATCTTCTTGGGTAGTCTCGAGAAATAGGTATTCCGGAAAGGTTGACACATTTCCATTGTTAACCTTTCAGAGGACGTAATCGCTTCTGTATATTGCGAATCTGTATCTCTTCGGAAATAACTTTTTCAGTCACTTGCGTCACTGTTACGTCTTGCATGTTTCAGTTAATCCCTCCAGTACAAAAACGTTTTCTCAGTTACACGTGAATGTAACTGAATACGTGATAATTCAGAGATGTTCAGTGTGTGATTGATGGCGCGACGGTAATCGCCACATCAACATTTTCGTCTTAATGTGGGTCTTGTTCGCGTTTGTAAATTGTTCGCCAGGTAATCTGATTAACAATTATAGTTGTTTTTCTATATTCAGATCGTTTGCGTAAATTAACTGACCAGATTCCCACGCTCAACAATAAACTGGCGTCTGCTACGGTCTCCGTGGAAGACTACCGACGAAAACTGCGCACGGAGCGCGATAGAATGCACTCAGTCTATCGTGTGTTAGATTTGCAAACTACTACTCTCGATTCTACGAGAGTTGCCTTGCGACAGGCGGCAAATCGTCTTCGTGGTCGAGAGGAGGAACCGGTAGTCGTTAAAAAGACGTGCACAGAGAAAATATCTGAGCCAGAGAAAAAGGCCGAACCAGAGCAAAAAGCTGAGCCAGAACGAAAGACTGACCCGGAGAAGAAGTCTGAAGCAGAACAGGAATCTGAATTGAGACAGACTCCTGAAAGAGAAGAAAAATGTGAAACAGAAAAAACTTTTGAGCCAGAACAACAATCTGCATCGGAGCAAGAAGTGCCGGAGTCTGAAAGTGTTGCCGAATGCCAACAGACAACTGAAGATGTCGAGGTGAGTTGATTTGGTTGTAATGATGTTTGGCTGATCGCCCTGAGCTGTTCATTTATTTTTCGGTAGAAACCCGTGTACCCGCTGCTTTTCATTTTGAAAAGTAGTTGCTTCCAACCTTGTTCATAACTTCTGTGGCAGTATGTTAATACTCATCTGAACGTCATCTGTCGTCTTACGAGATTGCCGATCTAGACTCATTTTCACTAAGTAGTTTAATGTTTTGCAGATAATCCAGATTGAAGAAGACAAGTTGGATGAATCGATACAGTCTGCTGAACCGAATACTTCTGTGACCGAGGACGCCCTAACGGAAAGCATGATGGATGTGTCTGTGTCAGTCGTTCCTCTGAAATCACCTTCCGTAAGCACTTTTCCTTCATATCATTTCCGGTATATAATTGTTACCATTGATTCAGGTTTGATGTCGTTTGTCGACATTCTCCGCTCTATTTGCATCGTCGTCTAGCTCATTGATTACTTGGGCACGTTTCTTGCGACTGGATTGTCTGTTTAACGTTTCATCTATTGCAGATGGTTAATGGTGTTGATGCAGAGGAAGAAATTAATGAAGATTCCCTACCCTCCTCGGTGGACAAGGTGGATCCCGTCGAACCACTCGAGTCGGTCACGGATGTGGGAAACTGAGGTTAGGCTCGATACTGACGTCTTTCATATGCGATTGTTGTCGGTTTAATCATCATATAACCCAGGTGTTTGAAATCGTGTCATTATTATTGTCTCGTTATTGTTCCTCTTCTGCAATGCTGTTCTGTTTCTTCTGTTCAACCAAGATGGCAAATTTTCTGGGTTTGCTGGTTTTTCTGGCTGTTTTTTTGCTTGGGAGTTTTTCAAATCGTACGCATCCGAACTACGGCTAAACAGTGTTGCCCACGAGACGGTCCACAATAACGGTCTGTGGAAGTTTTTGAGAGCTGCTGCCTTTTTTTCTTAATGTAGTTGACCTGTTTATTCTGTACGTAAGCGTCTGTGATTATACTGGCGTCATACATGTACGAGAATTGGTGCTAGCGTATCTTGGCCTCATTCTCTTTTAGCTGTGCCACTTCAGCAGAAAATGTCCATTTTGCACGTGGGTGGTTGACAGTAAACGCCGTTGAGACCCCTTGTTGTTTACTAGTTGAGTAGAGTTGCTGAAGGTTATTCAGCCGTTCGTACGAACTACATAAATGAGCTGGTCAGTTGCAGCACTAGCTAGTTGGGCTCCAAGTGAACGGAGTAAACGTTCAGCATTCGATATTGTTTGCCTGCTTGGGATGACGCATCACATGCTTCAACGTTTCATCCAAGCTTCTAGCAACACTCAAGGATGGATGTTCGTGGTTTGGTTAGTGAGCCTTTGCGTGCTGTTGTCACGCCTGTAGTGCAGTAACCGACCCATTCATGGTTTTCGTGACTACCCTTGGTGCAACAACCAAATTTATACTTCGGATCTTGGGCTGGTCTGTTTTTAGTCGGCTACCCAGTTTGCTGGGCGTATGCGCTAAAGAGGCTGTTTTACGTATATTTTACTGACGTAGGTTGGTGAACTTGAGAGTGACACGAATGGCGAGTTAACGTTGTTACCAAGGTTGTACTTAATTGCCGATTTTTGTGATATTCGCTTGTTGATTTTGCTCGATTGGTTCTGTTTTTTTTATACCTTAGTTGGGAGACGCCGTAGATCCGTTTCGGCCGTCACGGATTACAAGCGGATATGCTTATAATCACTATTCAAACACTGTGTTGTGTCCGTTACTTTTTTAACCAGTCATGTAGCTCTGTAATGATTCAAGAATGCCTATATGTTCGTTTTTCTGTGAAACTGCGATGCTTTCTCGTAAGCTGCGTTTTCTCCTTCAGATGTTCGGTCTGGTGACCCGCTTGAATGCCTTCCTCTTCAGTCATCAGCGCAGCATTTCCAAAAATTTCTACTGGTTTAAATTACGTCTATCCTCAATAAAAGCGTTTTATTGTATTATGTCTTGAATACTTTTCGATATTTACGTTCTAGTTTGTCATGGTTTATTTTGTGGTTTCATGCAAGTGGAATGGCCAACATGATAGTTGAAAAAACATCTAGTTCGTCTTGGCAGGTGAGTGGTGATGAATAATTATGGTATTTTAGTGCACGGCACACTAAGTCGTTTTCTGGAATACGAATTTACCAGAAGCGAAATGCAAAAATGCCGTTGAGGGGAGAAACCGAATATTTATTACAAGAAATATGAGAAAGGTCTCTTGTAGCTCTAGAAAAGGCACCGACATGTCAATCAGCTAGGGAGGCTAGAGACCGGCCGTCGACGCGTGAGTTAACCGGAGGAGTGTGGCACACGTGTGTTCGGGTACGCGCCACAATCATATGGCATGCAGACAAGCAATCGGACAGCATGCATCGTGCGAACTTTCTTAATATCTTGGGTTTTGGAACTATTTTACATATACCGCAGGCAGGCTAGTGAAATCTCCACATAGCTACAGTAAATATGACCGTTTCTGCTGCTTCATAGAGAGAGATCATGAAATATTCTTCATTTCTGTTTGTCTAAAATACTAAACTGGCGTTTTTTGTGTTTCAGACTTTTGCGAGGGTTAAAAACGCTTGTTACTCTCGTCCCCCGGATAATTCATGGACTATGTCATTCGTTAAGTCGTTCCACTAACATGCCTTATGTAATATCACATAAACTTGCGGGCATCAAATAAACACAATTTCGAATATTCACTGTTCCAGTGTCATTCTGGACACGATTGAAGATAACAGGCTTAACAAAACTGAGCTCGCATGAGAATCCGTTCGTGCAAATTTAAGTAGAACTTCTCAGTGAACAATCGCTGTACCTTTACCGAGCATGCGGATAAGTCGATTTGTACAAACTAAGTTTTCTTCAAAAACAAAGAGAGCAGTCCATTGGTGCTGATCTGTAACGGCCATACACCGTGAGGAGACATCAACTCCTATATAGGAGAAAAACAAGAAAAATGACCTAACTACTGAAGCAAGCGTTTGCTCTCAAACACTTCACTTTAAGGTGCTCACATTCCGCGGATCTGCTAGTAAAGAGTAAGGGCTTACGGCGTTCAACGCCACGTGTCATTAAGTGCACATTACGGGCAACTACGCCGAACAAGAACAGCGTTTGCGCCATTGGGTTAGAACGGGCGACAGACTTAAGTTATTCAATCTATGTATCCCGGATGTTCTTCCAGTACGTCTACATCAAAATGAGGTATCCATCGATGATGCACAGCATAGGAGAGAATTGTAGTTGTCCGTGAATTCAAGCTGGTATACCAATGGTTTTTGCAAATACTCCTCACTCCATCCTTGAGCCTGGGAACTATTATTGAGTAACTCTAACACAAACATGTTTAAATCGTCCACACGAATTGAAACAACTGAGTTCAGTCTTCTATCAGTACTTTCCTACTTTTGAAGAGTTCTGACACATCTTTGCCAACATCCCTATTGCATTGAGGGCCGAAGTGCGGTCGTGAATCTCAGTTTTGGTAGATGGTTTTTGACAGTAATTTGGAAATTCTAGATTTTTAATTCGTTTTGCCTGACTGCCAATTTTCTTGGCAG
>JTDE01014702.1:0-41837 GCA_014338405.1 Paragonimus skrjabini miyazakii | reverse complement strand
CGAATTTCCAAACTCATCGGTCGTCGAAATCCTCTTCGTTGTGACCTCTAAATTTACCTGGGAACTATACAACGGATCGTATCTATTGGATACTTCATTCAGTGTGGTGGAACTCTAAACGACGCACCTTCACGAACTACTGTGAGTCAGTTATTTCCATTTTTGCTTTCATATTCGCACCAGTATTGTATATAACGTTTAGATCCACTACAAATCGAATAATGATTTGCTCTTGCTGTTCAGGGAAACCTGAATTTGGTATCTGTTTCTCCTTTCCCTACCATCAGACCACTACCGAAAGCATCCGCTTCGACAGAAAACGCAGTCTGGTCAATCTCCAGATCACACCATTCAAGCATCAGGACGTTAACAGACTCAGGCCTTCATCAGGTCCTGGATTTGAAATTGAAATGTTTCATGGTATTAAGGTTGTTATGAAACCTGACTGTGTAGCATGCAAGCCGGCCGTTTACCGCTGGTTGTCCGTAACACTTACGAGCCAACTCTAGGGCAATGTGGAGACACTGGGGGACATCGTTCTTCCGAAATAGGGGGTTCCAGCAACAATCCTGTAAAAGAAAACAACAAGAACAAACATGAGCCGAAGGCCCAGTAAGCCATGCACACGATAACTAAAACGGCACCGATAACACAGCAACACGCTCCGTCACCAACTCAAATTCAAGTAGTGTGCGCCCGCTGGTTTCGGTCGCACATTACAACCGTAGTCATAATGTATAAGGATTATCACTTGAACAGGATTATGGTTTAATGTTGCGTTGAGTCGAACAAATTCGGATGTGTGTTTACCATAACAACCCACACCGGCCGAATGTTTGTTTTAACCATCTGATACTATGACGCTAAGGAACGCGTGCTTATGAGAATGGTTGATCAGGCTAAGATATTACATGAACATAACAACGAATTGGTGAAAAGTGAGATCATCCTAAGATTATGCACACAATAAAAAGGAATTGAAGATTTATGTCAAAAAAGAGATCAAATTCAAAAATCCATAATCCAAGTAGAAGATGAGAAAAACAGAATACAACACGACATGCGATTGTTGGCAGAGAAATTAGCTAACGCAAATGAAACGCTGAGTCAAAAACTGACGCTAAGAAGCTCTTACGACAAAACGATCGCCGAGTCACAAGCAGCCTACACAAAGGTTGGTTATGTGATATATTTGATAACTTGATCAAGATCCTGGAGAGTTCTCACACACTTCTAACGGTTCTTCGAAGAGAACAAGAGGAAATGTCAGCCAGCTTCTTAAATAACACACGTACATAAAATTTTGCTTGATGCCGTATCCCACTTAGTGTCTTTTTCCTGTCAGTAATCGGTTTGCTTAATTGAATATTATTTTCGTGTTATATATACACATATGTATCATCATTTGTTCTCCTTTATACTACGGTATTTCCATGTGTTTTGTATGTATTCCTGTATTGCTTTCCGAATAAGGTGAAAAATAAATTCGTTTAATTTAAATTAATGGTATATATATACCATATGTCTAAGATATATATATCTTCCATCCGTTATGAAATCTACTTCTCCACCTTGTGAACACAATCGGCGTTGCACATAAATTATCGCAATTCTTGTTAACTAGTACTTTCAAACACATTGACCTGATTTTATAGTCAACAAAGCGTCAATGTACAGAGAAATATTTCATCGAGATCTTCAAATAAGCTGGTAAAAATAAGATCATGATGGATTAGTATAGTCTTTACCCCGGGTTCAGGTTGGACAGACAGTTTAGAAATATCCCCCGTACGGGGGTTTCTCCTACGGATACACATAGCTGGAACCGAAATAGAAGTTGGATATGGCTAGATAAATCTAAGCCAAACAGGTAATAATCACGCTACCGACAAAACACTTCTTGCTGCACTACCTACGTCATAAAAATTGAAATGAATTAGCACGAGAGCGAACGTTTACGAGGTTGGATAAATTGAAAGTTATTGACTAGAGCCTGTGATAAAATCTACCAAAGAGGGAAATGGTAAGCAACAAATATACAACACAAATTAAAAAATAATAAACACTCGGTGTGTGGAAATTATGGAACTGCAACCCAAACATGAAGCTAACGCCTGAATTCCCCCGGCCGATTGCACGTGCACTGCATTCTCCCCATCGATCTGCAGTGCACCGGGATAGAAAAGTTTATGGCCTCACGTGACCAGAGGCAATTTTGCTCATTTTCGGCACGTGTCTGCGGAGGGCCAGCGCAGTGTCGGCAGATGCTAACACTAATGCTTTGTATTAGTATACGGTGGGTGAGTGTCAGTTTGCCTCATGGTCGCCAGCAAGACTGAATACATGCCTGATCCATCAAGCCCAAAGTGTGTGTAGCGACCCTATTCATTATTGTCAACTATGTTAGAGCTGCGAGTGCCATTTGTACTCTTTTTGTTTATAACTTTTGTATGTACTTAAACATTTATCTGAACG
Source organism: Paragonimus skrjabini miyazakii (assembly GCA_014338405.1). Lineage (NCBI taxonomy): Eukaryota > Metazoa > Platyhelminthes > Trematoda > Plagiorchiida > Troglotrematidae > Paragonimus > Paragonimus skrjabini miyazakii. The sequence goes on along the minus strand of JTDE01014702.1, from coordinate 39,362 downwards.
AGTAGAAATACGGACAACTTTACCACACACGCGAACGTACGACCCAGATGCGTGCACGCTTGTCGCTCCGCTCTGTTATCGTTTCGTATTGGTACCCGTTTACTCTCGCGTTGACCACCAAGGTCAACAATATACTCTGTCTACTCGCCGTATTATTCTCAACCGATTGTCTTCGGTTCGCTCGATCCTACATGTGCACCCAGCGGGTACCCACCCAAATCACGTGCTCCAATGTCAACTTATCGCGCATTAGGCATGGCGAGTCCAACTGAACAAAATACTCGAGGTGCAATCTGTCGGACGCTCCGCGAACAACCGATAACAAACAAAATCCTTTCCGGGAAGCCTACTAGTCTTTAAATAGCTAGAAATAATGAAACCTGGGTCTGAATTTTACTGGCGGCAGCCACTATAATGACCATATCCAAAGCTGCCCAGAGTCACCTACAACTCCTCCGATCCTCCTGAATTACGTACGTTCAACCACGTTTTGAGATCGTCCGCAAACTTCCGTAAGGACACCCATGAAGTCATGAAGCTCACTCAAGTAAAGCCAGAATACGGTCCAACATGTCTTGAGACATCTTACTCGTCACAACATGTCAGAGAGGAATAATCGTTTCTACACAGAGATGCTGCTGGTTGTCCTATAGAAATGCAGATACTCATCATGAGACTTTCCTACCCAGTCCAGGAATGTAATTTCAGTCGCAATCTCCGATGAGATAACTTGTTGAAATCCTTGCCAGGGTGGCCCTGATTCAGTGCCTTTGGTCTACTCGTTCTTTGCTGTCAGAAATTTCTTATCTAAGTAGACCAAATCTTTAGAAGTTTTTCAAAACTTACAATCAGCTTTCAGATGTATGGCGGAAAGACTTCAAAAAGAAACTAAGCTACAAACTAAGAGGTACTATTATTACAATTTAAAAATGCACCTCACGAATTCGGCTTTGTATAGCTAGAGTTTATGACGATAACGGTGAAGCAAGAACCTAGATTACACTAAGCGTGGAGGCAAGTTCGATCTCAAGAACAGCCGAAAACAAACGCTAACCCTATTTAAATGAATAAGCCATTCACAGGCATAACAGAATTCATAACGGTTGAGCTTCATATTTTGCTCTTCACTTCAGCACATTTGCAGAACCCCCTCTTATTCTATGTTCATACTACTCAAGACGGTCCAGGAAAATGAACACCAATTATAAAATACAAAGCTGTAAGTCTGTCCAAGATTTTAGCCCACAACGACTACAAGGGTTGGGCAGAAATGCAATGTGCCAAATGATACCGAACATGGTAATTCTCAAATTCCTAAAAGAACCATCATCCTATTCAATGAATTGTGCTTTTGTTGTTCTGGCCCCTCCTAATAACGTAAGAGCGAATGAAATACTAACCACATGTTTTGTAAACGAAGCAACTAACATCAGTCATGCGCCAGCTACCGAAAATTCAAATGGCATTAGTTGAAAAGCAACCAACATAGCAGCGCGATGGAAGCGTTGAGTCATACTGGAAATGCTACCTCCAACATTATTCGTTACGCTTTGTGAATCAATAAAACCAGTATCATTATTTGGGTTCTTGATATCCCTTGCTTCCCAGGGGATGCCACTCCCAAACGAGATATGCATTTTGAATTATATCCAGACCTCAAGTTTGTACAGTGGGAATATCAGCAACTGAATGTTATTAGGTTACACGGGTCACTATCATCGGGCACTAGATGACTTTGGATCGAAGGGTGGTAGTCATAAGTTAACTGGTTACGGGATGTAGCTCCTCTTTAGTGAGGACATGACATAACCTACTAGAATATATGTAAATTTCAATGCTTCAAAACTAAACATCATGAAACTTTTGTTAAGCAGATTGCGAAAAGGATAACAGCCGCATTTTTAAACAAATGATGGTACTATTCGACCAGTAATCATTATCTGATGACAAGATGCTTAAAATGGAGTAAGGGTAATACGAAAATAATTTTAAGTGAGGATAACTGGTAGGACAGTCCACTAAAGAAATTGTGTTTCAGTCCAAACTGACTTCATACCAAAAAACAACCACTTGTCGCACAGTATACTTCCGAGTGTTGTAGAATGTTTAGGACTGAGGATAAAGACCAACGAATCAAACTATAAGCAGAAAAATGTTAAAACTCGTCAGTTAAGGTCTAATGATAATAAATAGATTAAAAAATCAAAAACGGAAAATAAAAAGTGGTGCCAAAAGAGAACCCCTATTTAGAGGTGAAACCAATTAGAGGAAGCTAATGAGAAATCATGAAGCAAGTTTGTGGCCAAGAATTTGTTCATGCAAACGTTTTGTTGACTACTAGAAATCAAGTATAAATAAATCTGGGACTGCAACTATGCTATATCCTAAACGTCTCGTGCGAACATGTGTGACCAAAATTGACGAGGCTGGACAATACACCGAGGAAAATTGTTGTTCTCCTGTTGTAAACCATGAGAGGGGATGTTCAAAAATTCGTTTTGGCAAGCAACTCCTTGTGCGACCGATGCATATTGTTTCACACGAAAAGAGAAATGAATAAATGCAAAATGAAATGGTGCAACTTGGTACTAAAGTTCAGCTGAAGGCGCTTATAAAAGGGAGTAGGCCAGATGACGCACTGACAACACGTATTTATCGGCTCTGTTATAAACTATTCCGAAGTTGTTTGAGATGCGGACGTAAGTTGATCTGCTTACTTCTAAATCAAAATGTGTAAGTGTTGTTTTGACCGGTCTGTTCTGACAGCCTAACAAAATATCCAAAGGATTCTGCTGATTTTATGGAGTGGTGAAGAACGTATCTATAAGGGCTCGCCGGGAGTTCCACCGGATGAAATACTTACGTTAAGCTATCGTTAATTCTGTTAACTCATATACTCGCCTGTGGGTTTTCCCGAACTATCAGACGAGATGTGTTCATGACGGCGTACTCAATGGTCTGAGGACCGTGCACTTTAAATACCGTTTAAAGGAAATTGTGTGAAGTTTGTTTGACGTATGATGATCCAGAGTTGATGTTATCGGCCTGCTATGATTTTCCCGCGATACATTTGAGAATTTTTCAAGAACTGCTTAATGCATATGCTGAGAAACAATGATCGTACGGCACGACGAGCATGATGCCAAATCTTGAGATTGGTCACTTTTTTTAAAAAAAAACCGGGGTCACTGGATTGTCTTAACTGATCCAGTATACCGGAATGATTATTCGGAAGTCAAAGTACAGCATGTAGGCTTGTAACATTCTAACACTTATGGAAAATTGAGCAAAACCGAAGGCTAACCTTTCTTAGTGTGGAATTACCGAAGCGTCCTGACGGATCAGTTCGACAGAACACGCGGCAGAAGCGGTCTTAGGAAGAATAGTGCACTCACTTCAGCTTCTTACAAATAAAGCATAAACGGAAGTCTATGATATTCAGCTGCTGACGAGTAATTGGCGATCTGGCTAATTTCAAATTGAACTTCACACAAACTTAGTGGCCGCTTCCGCGTTCAGACAGACGTTCCAACCAGACTTCGAAAAGAAGTAATAGATTCGTGCTTCTTTTCAAAAGAAAGTGGGTTAGAAAATGTGAAAACGAAAACTATGACTGAGCGTAAGTTATGTTTAGCTGAATGTCTAGTTAATAGGATGTAAAAATGTGCACTGACGCCATCCTAACCTGACAACTTAGGTTGAAAGCACGAACATTTCATGTCAATGAGTATTCATGTAAATTCACAACCAAAAATTTGGTGGTTAGAATCGCATGGATGTCAGCATTCTGCTGATCAAATCAAATCTGCTGCCAAAAAATGACCTCGACGACCATCATCCACTTACACAAATCATACACCTTAATACACATGCGGTCATGAGCCGTACCGAGGCTGTCACAATTCGAGCTCCCGTTGATCTTGTCAGAAGCCCGCGAAAAAAAATAAGGCTAAATAGCTGTAAACGTTCAAGGAGAAAAATACAACAAATTCGTGATGAAAAATCAAGTCAGGCAGTGCGCCCGCCATCGAGCGCGAAATGTTATCACGTAAAAATTTCTTTCCAAATAAAGGTGAACAAGGTCGCACAAGCCCCAATATGACAAGCGACGTCTACCAAATTTGCTCAGCTGGGCGATCAAATTTTTATAGCCTAGCATCACATCATCGTCTGGCCGTATCGCAAGTTTTCCAACAAACCTCAGCCGTGTTAAAAGCTGTGCGCTGTGGTAAACGCTCCATCGACATAACTGAAAGAGACAGTAGTTATTGGTCTGAACTTTTTTGCTATCTTGGCATGATAGTCAGGCTTGTGTGCTGTTTTGAGCCGACGAGCTGAACTGAGTCGGACATCGGTCCTTGCGGGTTCAACCATGTCAGATTGGCCAAAGAGTAGCGACCAGACAGAACACAGATGCGTTCGTTGTAAATGGTGCTAGTGTGCTGTGATTTCGTTCAGCCTGGTGTGTTTGTGTTATTTGTTTGTCTCCGCACTGGTGTTACGTGTGTTGACTGCATAGATGTGTGGTTCTCCAGCCTGCGTGTAGCTAGTACAATTTGGTCGTTGCTCGTGGCCAATGTTGTTGCAATTGTGTGTGTTTAGTTGTGTGTCACCCGCTGCCTTGCGGTACTGGCTTTTGGTCCAAAGGCTTTGGTTGAGACCCTTTATCGCTCTCCTATCTAGGTCTGGGCGATCTGGCAATATCCAAAACCCATAAAAGCCATGAATATACAATATAAACCAAATGCCATATTGCATCGGTCGTTGCGTAGGATAGACCGGGTGGCTTTATCTGCTGCACATATCAGGGTAGGTGGACGAAAATATGCGGATACCAAACCCTCCCACTTCTGCTCCCCCAATGACCCTGCTAGCACGCATGCTAGAGCAGACAATGCTCACTGGAGTCTCAGTGAGACACGCCCGTGGATGCAAGACGTTTTCTACTGGAACATGGAATGTGCGCACTTTGCTGGATCAATGCATCACCAGACGGCCGAAACGGCAAACCACACCGATCGCTATGGAATCGGCGTAGCAGCCTTGAGTGAAGCAGGGCTTGCTGACCAAGGTAAGCTCCCAGAAGCAGGTAGTAAGTACACATTCTACTGGATAGGTGTCTATTTCGCAGTCGCTGATCACATCAATGCTTTGATGATGGGCGAACCGCACGGCATCAGCCCACGAATTCTGTCCATACGTCTGCGACTCGGTCGAGGTAAATGTGTCATATATGTTAGTAGTTACGGTCCAACTACGTGATACATTGTTGAAACAAAAGATTAGTTCTATGACAGGTTTTCCGTCACAATTCAGTTGGCACAGGTCAGTGGCCGAATGTTTGATCTAGCTGCGTGAAACCCACGGGCTGGCTAACGCGAACACCCGATTCCAGCTGGAGGCGAGCGACAACACGACGTCGACTCACCCACGAAGCGGTCGCCATCATTTGTTTGATTACGTGATTGTGCGGCAGCTTGACATTCGTGAAGTGCGTATCACGCGGTGCTGAATGTAGCGTTGATTATAGGCTGGTCAAGACCAAGTTGTTTATCCATGCATGCAAACTTGTTTATTGTAGGCCATTCGAACAACGGCAGAGGTTGGATGTCAAACGATTGAACAACTATGAGACGACAGCTACTGTTCAATGTGCCACTGCCGCTCGTTTGCAGGCCACTCTTATATCCACGGCCCCTGAGGATATGTGGCAAAAGCTCAAAGAGCAGACCATAGCAACAGCCACTGAGACAACCGGTATGGAACGCCAGAAACGTCTGGAGTGGTTCGACGATAACAAAACGGTTAACTCCGATTTGGTAAGTGAGAATGGTGCGGCGTTTTTCGTCTCCACAACGGGCCCTGACAATGAAGACAAGAGAGCGACATTCCAGCGTATTCATCGTCAACTGGCCAAGCGTGTTCGCAGAACCAAGGACGACTGGTGGAGGAAACAAGTTGAGCGGATGCAGGGCTATGCGGATCGCCGACAACACAAGCAGTTCTACGATTCGCTTAAGACAATTTTCGGTCCATCCGTCGAGTCTATCAGAACACTGATTAACAGGGACACCGGCTGTTAATGCATCCAGCAAGAGGACGTCATGAAAATCTGTTGCAAACACTTTGGCAGTTCACTAGACTGTCTTGCTACCATTGATTAGGTGACCGTGAACAACTTGCAGCAGCATGCCATCAAACCTTTAACTGCTCTCGCTCTGAATTTGACAGAGCGACTAGACAACTGCGTAATGGAGAGTCTGCAAGTATATTTGAATTGCCAGGTGAAATACTGAAGAAAAATCAGAACGGCGTTGAAACGTGTTTTGCTCCGCTCGGTTCAGTCCATCTAGGAACAAGGTGAAATGCCACAAGAGTTCAATAATGCTCTGATAGGATCTTTGTTTAAAGGTGAAGGTAGCACGCAATGCGTCAACAGATAACGGAGAATTAGCCTGCGGAGCTGTGCAGATAACCTGCATGCGGGGATTCTCCTGAACCGTCTGAATACGGAAGACTTGAAGACAAGTGTTGCTGAGGAGCAGTGTGGATTCCGGGTGGGTAGCAGTACGATCGACCCAGTGTTTGCTGCTCGACAACTTCAGGAAAAGTGCCGTGAACGCAACCTTCGAGGGCTTCACCATGGCTTTTGATTCCGTGAACCATGAGGCATTGTGGACGGTGTTTCACAAGTTAGGATGTCCATGTGAATTCGTCAATTCGAGTGGACTGTTGCATGTGGACATGAAGACGAGGGTGCAGTCGTATGGCTCGACCTCTGATGACTTTGACATTATCACTGACGTGAACCAGGGTTGTGTCCTAGTCCCGGCCCTACTTAGTTTATATTTGACTGCAATGTTAACAGTTGCTCTTCAGGACTGGTTGGAGGACGGCGTTAAAGTTCAATACTAAACGGATGGGCGCCCACTGATTATTCGACGTTCCGGCGCCCCAACTTGGCTGCATATCCCAACGATGTACACGCCTCCGTTCGCAGGTGACAGCGCGCTGTTTGCACACAGTGAAGACGAACTACAGCGACTGGTCACGGCTTTCGCGACCGCGGAATTCAAGTTTAGATTGGATAACAACACAAGTAAGACATCTTCTTTCTTTCAGTTTTCTCGGGACGGTGCTGTTCCTGCACCTGCGCCTGAAGTTCGCATCAATGGAGATGTTGTCGACAGCTTCGTGGACTTCTGCTACTTGAGTAGTAATCTGTCCACAGATTTGTCCGCAGGCCAGGAGTTAGGAGTTCGTGTGGCAAAGACTAGTGTTGCTTTCGAACATCTTAAAAGACATGTCTAGAAGAACAATATCCAAAAGATGACCACTAAGCTCGGTGCCTAACACTCAATGGTGTTGTCTATACTGCCGCACAGCAGTCAAACTTGAACATTGTATCGCCGGGACGTGCGCTATCTGAGCCGTTTCAATGTGCAACGTCTAAGACGCATCTTGAGCATTCGGTGGTCGGTCATGGTTTCGGATACTGAGATATTGCGGCGAGCGGACATGGACGGGAACCATGATGATGAATCATTTTCGTTGTCTAAGTCACGTCTGTCGGATAGGCGATGACGGCATTCCGAAATAGCTGCTGTACAGGCAGGTGAAATCTCTGTGGTCAAAAGCTGAGATATCAGGATGTTGTGCAGGTAAGTCTTTCCTGTTGTAACATTGACTTCAGATATCGGAAGGAGTTAGTGTTGAACCAGAAGAGAGTCCGCAGATTCAATGAGCAGCAATTGCGCGGCCGTGAACGGAAGCGCGCAGTATTCAAAAGAACCATCGGTGTCGTAGGTTATGGTGACATGGCTATATGGCGTTGCAATATGTGCGGCCGGCTGCCTCGGATTAATAGGTCACAAGCATACTCACAGTACACCATCGGCCAAGAGACAACGAGCAAGTTACGCTATATCAGTTATATCCTTCTTTTGTTTACATTAACCAACGACTACCGTCGTTTGGAACTCAACCGCTCTCATTTCCAGACACCTAGGTGTCTATGGTCTTTTACCATCCCGTTCTCTTTAGCCTTGTTGGTGTGCTGTATATTGAATATTTTGTCTGTTTTTCAGTCCATTCTTGAAGTTTGTCATTCCTCCTCATTTTCTGTAGAGTGCACTAACAGGTACTCCTATAGTTGACTATTTCTCGTATTATATTTTCAATATTTTTCCTCTCAAGGTAGATCTTACCAATAGAGTCTTTCTTTGTTTACTTTCCGAGAGACAGGGGTTTCAGTTTCGAGCCAGCCCACCAACTGGCCAACCAGCATTGGCGCGCTGGATACAAAGGCCTAACCCATGCACCTCCTGGTCTTATTCTTTCGGGTTTACAGTGGATACTTGATGTGAGTGGAACCGCAAGCGTTTTAGCGCAAGCCACTTGTGGTGATGATTAAGCGCCGACGTCCGTTGGCTTCGGTCGATGTGACAGGCTAATCCGAACTGTATGCTGCCAACCAGTTGTCGGTCGCTCTACCAGAGATTCTTTAAATATGCGTCGGCCGTCTGTCGTGTTTCTCACACAGTCCGCCTACTGGATCCCGAATAAATGGTGGGGAAAAACCGTGGTAGCATACCGAGGGCTTACACGCATCTCCCACTCAAACTGGCCGCGTTTCTGACTAGTAGGGCAAAATGGAATGCACACACATATGTCGCATACTCCGCCTGTATTTGACGAACTGCGAAGGTACGAATGGCGAAGATTGGTAAGGAATTTGAATGTTTCCCTTGTTTTCACGAACAACTTGTAAAAACTGCTACATGATATTACTCAGATAGATTAAACAATCGGCAGTCTCAAGCTGCCTGTCTCCAACTGTAAAGATGAGAACAAAGGCAACCGAATTTCGAAATGGCACTCCGAAGTGGTCAAATGCATTTGATCGATTTGACATGGTACATACATTGTCCACAAAGGTACTAAATGTGGTGGTGTTATCTGCACACTCAGTGTCGGTTACTCTGCTATCTGTAAAAAGATTCACAAGGAGATTCTCGGAAGTTCCATGAGCTTTCCACAGAATACCACTTTGTACGCGGTCGAATAGGAAGTGAACGACATGAGACCGGTCAAATGCCATTTAAAGTAAAGAACTTTCAATAGAGCTATTTATACCAGTTTATTCTGCACTCAGAATGGGTATAAACGTATTTCAAGTAATTGACATTCCACTAGAACACTTTTACCCTAAAAGCAACCCCAGAAGCGTATAGAATAAGTGGGCGAAAGTACTAGGGCTACTTACTAACAGAAAGAGTGCCGACGCTCCATCTGTTCTCGTGTTAGATTATCTCTAGTTTTCAGAGGCCATTGCGTTAAAAGACCTGTAAGCGCGTTGGGTGCAATAAACAAAGCTAACAAACCTGTTTTTGTCACACTACTAATTACGAGAATGGCTACTTATTTGCGTCACTCAAGTCGCGCTACTTCAGTCTGCCATATGGAATGAAGAAATGTGACCACTTCAAACCTCAATCTCGCCGCCATCTTTGACAAGAGGCAAGGATAGGGGGGAGCAGACCTAAAACTACATTGAGGTTAAATAGACGCATCATAGCTAGTTAAGATTCTGATGGAAGATCGTCAGAAAAATCAATCAAAAAATCATAACAGCCATGAGTCTGACCAAAAGGTACTGTGGCTCGGGCCGCCGTTCACCTCAACAGTGACGTAGAATATCCTAGAAGAAAACGTTACTGAGGAAGCTGAAAATTAATGAGAGAAGACTAACAGGAAGAATTAGAAATGGTATGGATACAGGTCCGCCATTGACTGCGACACAACGCCATCTCGGATAGCGTCTCTAACCAGCGGTCAGAAATGTCATAACCAAAACAAATCAGCACCGTCATGCACAGTTGGAAGATGTGACTTCGGCCAGCCGAAATACCCTCCAAAGGGAGTAGTCCATCTGTGAAACCGCCGTGATAAGGTGTAAATTCATGAACTATTTTCTTAAACTAAGTTTCAATAGTATGCTATCAACTGTCTATGCAGTCAGTAATCATCGAAAATATCGCCCGACTGTTTCTTTATTTAGAGGTCTGTATCTCAAGGCATTCTGGATTTACCCATTTGCTGTCCCGTGGAGGATGTCAGTCGTACAATGAGGTGCTTGTTGGAACGAATATGCAAACATCGACCCGCAGGATAGTAAAGCAGAATCTTTCACGTAAGGTTGGCCTGCCTGGTTCATCGTCACAACGACACTGAGCCTGGCCAAAAGTACCGTGGTTCGCGTTGACACTGAACCCAACGAGGACGTGGAATAAAACGTTTAAAAGCCTACATGAATGCACGCACGCCATTTACTGCGGCACACTATAATCTCGGATAGCGTTTCTAATCAGCGATCTGAGTGATCACGAGGACCTCACCCAGACAGGCGACACCTACCCACTCTGCTCAATGAAACAGCCAGGGTCCTCATATTTCGTGACCACGTTGTTGCTTGACCACCATGTGATTTCACCCAATTGTTGATAGTCTCAGTATATAATGCCCGGTAAGGTAAACGATCAGATGTCATACGGAGTATGTGACCCAACCATTGCAGGCTGTGCACCGTAAGTAGTTGACCGACTGATCGTGCATCCCGACCGTCCCAGAATACGCGCTGGCAAACGACCGTATTGCTCATGCCATCAGATCAGTAGATGTGGACCAACTGGCGGAGACAACGATGGTCAAACACAACAGGCCTGTTGATATCTTCCTTGCGAACAGGCCACGTTTTCGAACCATAGAAGAAAACAGAACGTGCACAGCCACTATATATCCCTACTTTCTGCGACAACCGAACGTCTTTTCGACGCCACAGATGACGTAGGTTGGCAAGGGGAAATTGCACTTTTCCTGTTCCCGTTAATATCTCACAATATCACAGAATGAGATAGTGTCATCCAAGTATGTAAAAGTTTCCACATTCTTAGGCGGATTGCCTGCAATGAAGGTATGAATGGGAACGTCCCAGTCTTGAAACAACACTTTGGAATTGCAAAGCCTACGCCATACAGACCACTCCGGACATTCACTTTGTTCAGCGTGGTCCCACTTAGCTGACTCTGTTTACAGCCAAATTAGATACCACTCTCATGCCGATCTGCCGCGTCACACCAAAGGTTTGAAATATCGTATCTAGGCAGCTGTAGAGGTTAATGACGTCCAGTCACGAATCGAGAATCCGCTTGCGTAGAAAACTCTTGTTCAAGCAGGTGAACTGACATTGCAGTTGCCGTGAACAATGGTGCGATGCCACATTAGCTAAATCCGCAATCCTATAATAGTTACAGACTCATACTCATTCTGTCGATTATTACTGACGACTGGCCAAAAGACGGCGCGTCGGCAGTGAGCTTCTTCGTGACAGGTCGACGTTCAATGTTGTAAGGATAGGTTTATTCATGATTGTCGTATACCACGAGTACAGGTAACTGTCTACATATATCAATCGACCCACAAAGTGTGATGATGTGTTTGTCAACACAGATAGCAATGCATCAGCGGTTCATATTGGTGCTTGCCCATGAGAACAGACTCTAACTGGGAAGCAGAATAAAGCGAATGGCCCTGATGAGTAAAAATACCCGTCTAGACTCAAACAACCAATATTGGGGTGTCTACATTTTACACAAAATATCGTAGCAAACGAACATAAGACGACACCTACAAACCGGTGTCAATGGAGTTATCACAGTGACGATGCACCAACTGTACCTATTTCATGGGCAACGATAGCTCCATTTATGTCACTAAGTCAGATTATCAACTGTCTCTCGTAATTTCCAGCCACGAACACAGGTCGTGAGGGCACCAGCCCGAGGCAAACCTCATCAATAACGGCCATCCCATTAGTTACTGATTTTACCTAATTATAAGCGTTTGTTTGTCCACTGGGTACATCATGTCAATCAACTTCCGCAGGGATATAGAAGTAATTATAACGCAAAAATCAACGTCAACTCAGTAAGAAGCGTAAGAATGAGAGGATCACTGGAAGGATATTAAAAGTAAATATTTTCTGTGTTGTCGCTTCCAAGTACAGCATAGGACGTCTTTGCACTGCGTCGCGTGACAATCATAGCAGGGCAAACCACAGACATCGCACGAACTTGTCATAGAATTTGCAAACGTGAGACTAATAGCGAATAAGCTGACGTATCTGAGAGACTGATCGTTCCAAAGTAAGCTGAAGATGCCTATCGACGGTATGTGAAAGACTAAATGTTGCTAGCATGAGCCAATAGGAAACGAAATCAGATTTGTGATGAGCAGCATCGAAGTGCACAAACAAGACAGCGTAGAAAATCAGATCCGTTAGAAGCGTTTACCGACAAATCCGGAACAACATTCGATACTAAGTCGGAACTTTGCAACCTCAGCAAAACAAGAACATTCTGACTCCACATTGATTCGGTGTAGTCATGCTGTCTGTTGAGTTTCGTGTCTAGTCGGGCTAATTGTGAGGATGACTGCGTAAATCGGAGTGGGTCAGTTGTTCATTGAGACGATGAACAATTGGTTAATCATATGTGGTGACAGACACCAAATCCAACGTATGAGGTGATAATACAAATTACAACCAATGCCAACACTAGGGAAAAAAATTGGACAAAATCTTTCGAAACGTAATCGTAATTACAAATAACACTTTAAAATATCAGGACGAATGTGTTCCGAACAGTAGCATATTAACAAATTTTCATTATTTGTTAACAGAATCGCGGTGACAGGAAGAAATGTACATAAATCGACTTACAACTAGTAGGATAATACACAACTTTGGGCAGCACGTACAAGATGAAGGAAATGAATACGAGTCAAGTCATCAGTCAATTATTTCTGTCTGTGTGTCAATTAGCGGATCAACAAGAGATGGCTGCCTCGAAGTCGCAGACAACTGCTGACACCAAGAGGTCAAAGGCTTGACTGCATAATGGCAGAAGGCAACCCAGAACGTCATTGCTAACTTGGCCGGAATGTAGTGGAGAATGTACAAAACCGGAACAAAGTATGATCCACGTAAGTGTGCATCCTCGACCATGAAACCGGAAACGGTTTGACTTGGGGAACGTGCGATCAACCAACCCGTGAGTAGACTCTCAAAAAGAAACAGGCTAGCGCGAATTCCGACCGTTCGAAAAAGCTAGAATGGAAAATTGGGGATAGAGGTAAACGGGAAGGATCAATACACTGTCCGGAAGGCTCATCACAAAGAAAACAAGCAGAAGACATTGAAAATTACAGATGCTTTTACGGATTTCGGTATTCAATATAAATCTGCCACAGTGTATAACCAAAACTGAATAGTGACATGAGTTAGTTTAATTACAGAACGCATGAGGAAGATAACCTTTCACCACCGTCATTCTTTTTATTTTCAGCCTTCAGCCTTACCCGTGGGTTCACACTTCATGTCAAAATGACGAGAACGCTCTCCATGGTTTTTCGAACGTCATCTGCACATCGACGTTTGCTTCTGGTACATCGACTAATCACACATTGGTAACACTGAGAAAGAGCATATCGAACCAAATGTTTTGTTGTTTATTGCATGATGCAACGTCAATCATAATTATCACCGGCTGCGGTATATTAGTGGCCGATGTTGGCGCTGCCACACACACCCATGATAGAAGAAAACTGTAGTTAGTTGAGATAAAAAGGGGAAGAAGGATGTTGAGTAATAGATCAACATTAATGTTTGAACTTAAAAAACTAACGACAACATGCTCACATCCTGTAGACAAAGGGGTTTCAACCAAGAATGAGACGACATTTGCAATACAGGGAAGCATCCCTTAACGGTCTGTTGCACTGCATCACTGACCGCCTTTAATTCATGGGCAACTTGCTAACACAATGGCAACATTCAACCCTTAATCTGATTGAGTTCTACCTTACCAAGGTTTCGAGTGTCAAACTGCATGCCAATGATACAATTCATACATCAGAACGTTACATGAGCGAAACCCCAGTCTATGTCAAGCCTTTACGGTAACGCAATATGGCAGAATAAATCGAGGCGGAAACGTCAAGAATGGAAACGAGACTATCACTGTTGCCAGCCTAACCAAGTCTTGCAATGCGCACGATTAGAATTAATCTGATTGATCCAGAGAGCATGTAGAGGTTGGCATGCATACATGTCATGATGTGGAATATACATCGCAGAATAAGAATCAGACTATGGGAATCAAACTCACCGACTTTTCAACTGTATCCGGAGATAGCTGGGAAATTTGGCGAGCTAATGATTTGATCTGACGTTCGGTACGAGAATACCGGGCAAAATTATTTACCATGTTCAATTTCTTTAGCTCTGTTCGCATTTCCATTAGCTCTGCAGCCAATCGTAGACGTGTAGCACGACGCTGGCGGCCGGCTGCGGTCATAATAGCACCAAGGTAGAGAAAAAAGTTGTGCAGTCGGCTTACGATGTTCAGAGCGTGAGCAATACGAAATCCCAAAATGACGAAAAACACAATAAGCAACTTTGAGATCCAGTTTTCCGACGGGGAATAGTTGAGAAAATCGGTCTGCTGGTGAATATCATCCGTGGCCATATTGTCAATTCCCATAGAATTCGCGGTAGACCTATATAAATTATAAAAACACGGTAATTTGTTAGCAAAACAAGGGCCTAGTAAGCACAAAATATATTGAATAGAACTGCTGAGAAAATCGCACATAAAAGGCTTTTTTACTCAATATATCAGACCCTTAAAAACTATATAATTAGTAAATACTCGAATTCTACGTTCAGCGAACGATGTCAACGGGTCAGCTGGCGTATGACGCATCGAGATCTTTTGGACACAACGTGCAACAACAAAGACCAAAGCATACAAATGACTCCTTTTCACAAGGAGTATCGTTATATGATGCCATGTTACGACCTCACCTAATAGAGAAAAGACAGGAACAGTGCAAAGATCGCGAGCAGTATCGCTATCGCGAACGAACGCAACGATATTGCAAAACTGCACGAAAATCAGAGCGCAAATATCGGATTCCAACTCTCGCAACTTAGAGCCCCCCAATAAGTAAGGAAAAAGACGGCCTTTAAACGAGCTTTATTTACTGCTCAGCCCGAAGGCAAAATTGTGATTTACAGCAACTATATTTATAGGTTTGGGTCTGCCTAGAGCCTAGGTCACCGAACTGACCTATTGGAGGCGAGCGCGACCTATCGGGTGTTCGAGAATTCTGGCGGGCTTTCAACTTTTCATAAATTGAAGAAATCCACTTTCATTGCGAATTTCTGGGAAATTGCCTTTTCCTAACACATCCCCTATTGAGCACTTGGTACCGCCAATAACGGGGGTCGAGCTGCATTGAGCAGGTAGGCTTGCGTTTGCGGTCCGTCCACCGCCTTGGCTGCAAGGCTGTCAGCTCTCTGCTCGATATAGTGGTTGAGGCTGTTGAGGTAGCCGTTGCGGGAATTTGTAGTGTTGGGCGACTGATCTCGAAGGTGTCGAGAGCTAGGTCCAAAGGCAGTGGACTGTGAGCTTGTCCAGTGTTGGAAGAGTGGCGTGGGCGAAGTGGGTTCCGGCGGCGTACCCAGGTGTTGCTTCCGACGTTGACATCGTAAAGGACCGTGCCATTCCGTTGCTTGACAGTTGCTGCTATCCAGTGGGGGCGACTTGGGCGACAGTCCCTTGCATAGACTATGTCGCCAACGGCAAATCCACGTCGAGGGAGCTGTTGTGTATCTCCAGGGAGTTTCTCCACTGGAATCATTGTGTCGAACTTTGTCCTCAGTTTGTAGCCTATGACAGCTTCTGCAGGCGAGAGTCCATTGGGAGTCGCCGGATTCGGGGTGTTCCTGTAAGTGAGCAGGAACCTTCGCAACACTTCAGAAGTGCTCTCTTGAAGGTGTCGGCGAAGCGTTCGATTTGACCGTTGGATTGTGGGTCGTACGATGGCGAATGCAAATGTCGAATGTTGTTCTGGGTGCAGAACTCCTTGAACCAGACCGAGATAAACTGCGATCCATTATCCGAGACAAGCGTCTCTGGGAGACCATGTTGGCTGAAAATGCGCGTAGATTGTTGATGGTGGCTGAGGTTGTAGCGTGCATCAGTGGGACGATCTCAGGTCACCTGGAGTATGCATCCACCAGAATGAGCTATATCATACCGTTGATGAGTCCCGCAAAATCCACATGGCGGCGTGACGACGGATGTTCGGGCTGCTTTCATGGCTGAGGTTCGATGCGCGGCGGGTTCTTGGCCGCTTCGCGGCAGCGGCTGCATTGCTTAACCAGATCTTCAATCTGGTTGTCGAGGCTAGGCCAGTAGACGTAGCTCCTGGCGATCGCTGTCATACTTCCCGCACCAGGGTGTCCCGAATGAAACTGTCGAAGAACAGATTGACGTAGCGATGAAGGAATGACGACGCGATCAGCGAACATCAGACAGAAGTCGACGACTGAGAGGGATTCGCGTCGTAGGTTGAACTGGTGGAGTTGATGGTCATTGGAACTGGACGTATTTGATTGCCTGTTGTAGCACGCGATCAGATTTCGAAGCGAGTTTCACGTCAGACGCCGTAGTTGGTGTTGCACGGATTGTTTGACGTAAATCGTTCTTAATAGATATAGTGGCGATGACCGTCTCTTTTTCAACGGGGCGCCGGTTGCTGATGAGTTGAGAAAGGGCGTCAGCCTGAACGAAATCCTCAGTTCGACGATAGCAGATGTCGAAGTCGTAGTTGACAAGGATGGTGGCCCAACGCTGCAGTCGGCTGGCAGAGTACACTGGTATACCCTTCTTTGAGCAGAAGATGGAGAGAAGTGGTTTTTGGTCCGTTAGAAGAGTAAAATGGCAACCGTAGATCATCTTGTGGAACTTCTTCACAGCAAAGATGAGTACCAAAGCTTCCTTCTCGACTTGACCACAGTTCTTCTCTGCATCAGTGAGAGTGCGTGCTGCATGCATGATGGCCTTCTCAGACCCATCGGGGAAAATGTGAGATCACGGCACCAACACCAACGTTGGAGGCATCTGCCGTTACGACGATAGGGAGGCTGGGATCGAATTGGGTTAGCAGAAGTTCTGATCCCAGCATGAACTTGATTGTGTCGAAGGCTCATGAGCACTCCGGAGACCAGTGCCATCGTGTGTCCTTTCTGAGAAGTTGGTTCAGAGGCGATCGGACGTCATGCAACGAAGGCAATAAGGAGCCGTAATGACTGACGAGACCCAAGAACGAGCGAAGTGATGAAACATCCTTCGGAGGTGGCATGTGCCCGATGGCACGAATGTTCTCAGGGTCCGGACGGCGGCCGGTAGCGTTGAAGACGAAACCGAGGTATCTAATAGACGACATGAAAAACTGGCACTTGTTTGCTCGAAGCTGGAACCCGTAATCTTGGACGCGTCGTTCTCGAAGTTCGTCACGCGTTCGCTCGGAGATAATGATGTCGTCCAGGTAGGCAGCCGTGCCAAGCAGGCCGGAGAGCATGGCATCCATGATCTGCTGGAAAATGGCAGGGGCGGTCTCAACACCGAATGGCGGTCTGGTGTACTGGTAAAGACCGCGATGTGTGTTGGCAATCAGCAGACCACGGGATTGTGGAGCGACTTCGACCTGCAGGTATGTATCGGCCAGATTGCGCTTGGCGAAGCACGTTCCACCGTTAAGTATCGTGAACAGGTCTTCAGGGAAGGGCAACGGATGGCAGTTTGCCTCCAAAGCAGCGTTCAGCCCGGTGGAGAAATCAGCGCAGATACTAACTGATCCATTCGCCGTCTTCACGACAACGATGGGGGCTGCCAAAGATGAGTAAATAACAGGCGTCGGCACTCTTAGATCCTCAGAGCGTTTGAGTTCCTGGTCGACAATAAGTAAAGTAGCATAGGGTACAGGACGTCTTAGGCAGAAAACGGGTTGGGCGGTATGTTTGGGGTTCAAAACCGCCTGGGCACGAGTGCAGCAGCCAAAACTTTCGTCGAACACTGACCTGAAGCGTCGAAAGAGTTCATTCGCAATGCGTGGCGGATTCGTGGTGGAGGACTGCAGTCGGTTGCAAATGTCCGTGATTGATAGTTCTGTCAGGATAAGTTGTTCAAGCCAACCGAGACCAAGTAGATTGAGATTCGAATCAGACAGGTAACAGACTGCATCGATGGCTTTATTTTTGAAGTTGACACGACAACACAATTGCCCCGTTAATTGCACTGTACCACCACAGGCGCTGGTGGCGGAATGGGATGTCAGCTGAACTGGCGGACGGCCGATTGCTTTCTACAGTCGATTGGAGATGACGGTGATATCAGACGCAGTGTCAAGCTGGAGACGAGCTGGATGTCCGTTGATCAGTACGGACACGAACTTTCTGCGTGAGGCGACATCCACTTTGAAGGAAGCAAGCAAACTGCTGGACCTGGCGATTAGTTTGGATTTAGGTAGGCATTGCCGCTTGTTGGTTGCGCGTTGATTGCTCGACGTTTGTGATTGACAATAGCCGTTCTTGTGGCCCACCTCTTTTCAACGCTGACAGCAGTGTTGCTTGAAAGGGCAGTAACGCGTGTAGTGCCATGCGTCGTAATACCAACAAGGAGAGGGCGGCGTCTTCTTGGAGGCAGAGTTGACTGAGCAGTTCGTTGGGGAGGGTTGTTGCTGTTGCCTTGGGCATGCGACTGTGTTGACAGAAGTTGTGGACTGAGCAGGATTCTGAACCAAGGCAGAATCATGTCTGAGGTTGAGCAGTCGATGGCCTTCAGAAGTGAGTTCCTGAAGAGTAACTTGCTCGTCTTGTTGGATCCGATTGGGCAGGCGGGCGCGAAGGTCAGCATCATTAGGAGACTGGGGGCCAGAGACGAAGATGAGGTACTTGAACTGATCCTCCGTGAGGGAGGATAGCTTGAACTGTTCGCATTCACGATGCCAGCGTAAGTGACAAGATCATCTGAATCTCGTTTGGTCAGCTTGAGACAGTGGTACCGTAAGTTGAATAGGGAAGACTGGTCACCTAATATCTGCGACAGAATATTGACCATCTCATTGAAGCTGATTTCACGTGGGCTCTTGGGCAAGATGAAGTTGGTATACCGCTCGTGCTCCGCAGGGCCAAGTTTGCAGAGAAGTCGGACTTTCTACGGATTATCCTGATTAGCAAATTCAATACGAAACAGGTCATCGTACCGACGGAACAAAGAAGCGAATGTCATGTTCGCATGCACGTAAACGAACTCGGAGATACTGGTTGCCAAGCTGTCAACGGATTGCACGCCACCAGGTTGTGCAGTATGGCTCAGAGTCGTATTGGACAATCGTTGTACAAGCATCTCCATAAGCTTCATCTTTTGCTGCAACAGCAGCTTAACGTCAGCACCGTCCAACGACATTGATTAGAAATAGTACCCGTCGTCAACTGTTACGACCTCACCTAATAAAGAAAAGACAGGAACAGTGCAAAGATCGCGAGCAGTATCGCTATCGCGAACGAACGCAACGATATTGCAAAACTGCACGAAAATCAGAGCGCAAATATCGGATTCCAACTCTCGCAACTTAGAGCCCCCCAATAAGTAAGGAAAAAGACGGCCTTTAAACGAGCTTTATTTACTGCTCAGCCCGAAGGCAAAATTGTGATTTACAGCAACTATATTTATAGGTTTGGGGCTGCCTAGGGCCTAGGTCACCGAACTGACCTATTGGAGGCGAGCGCGACCTATCGGGTGTTCGAGAATTCTGGCGGGCTTTCAACTTTTCATAAATTGAAGAAATCCATTTTCCTTGCGAATAATGGGAATTTCTGGGAAGAATTGCTTTTTTCCTAACATGCCAACAAACTAAAAACCCTTGATCCCTGGAACTTCAGTCTAAATCCAGATGAACAGAACGATTAGCCAGAGTGGTAGAAAGCCCGACTGACTAGCAGTGAGCGACTCACCTCAGACTCTAAAGACTGTGTCGTCAATTGTGTCTGTGCAATAGCGGTCAGGAAGCGGCGAACTTCTGTGAGTCTGGAATCCAATCTGGCTGTGACACGAGCAAGTTTCCAACCTTCTGCGCGGTAGTCTTCGATCAAGCGTTGTACTGCACTACGTTGTAAGTCTGTACTTGCTTCCTCTTCGGGTAACGAGCCAATGAGTGCGTCCAACTGACGTGCAGTAGCAGCGATAACGACAGCAAAATTGCGACCGATATCTGAATGAGAAAGGGAAAGTAGAACAGACACAAGTTTTAAAAAATCGTCAATGGAAAGAAAGCACGTTAATAATTAGACTTTCTGGTTTATGCAGTACATCATTTAGCATTTCGACATATGATAGTGAATACGATTACGTGTTAACTGAATAAACACTGTACATTTTTTTATAACAACCGACCAAGTGAAATGATCAAGTAGGAACAGGCGTATTCCAATATGAAAGTTGTAAATTTCGTTGCCCGGTCACCAGAAAAACAAGGGGATAAAAAATGTCGATGATTGAGACAAGAAAATGGTAAATTTGAGCTGTTCATTTTTAGTGTTCACAACTGAAGTGGGATTCACTGCAGGCGTTGGACTAATAATAGTCCGCTACGAACGCACCAAGGCAACAGATAATGAAAAAATAACTTCTATTCATGCACTCGGGTTCAAGAGTAACTGAAATGTTACATGAGTATCGACGATTACCTATGACTGACTTAAGTTATCAGATGCAGTGCTCAGATAAACCTCTTGGCTGATCCTTTCCGAAAAAGACATTGGATTCGAGTTTCCACTGTACTAGAGCCCATAAGCCACGTGTAGCGACCATAATAGATAATATTTTTGATAGTCACATTCAACTATACATTTCTGATGGTTTTGGTTTCCTGTCTACTTTTGCTTTAGTCAAGCTATCCATTTTGCAATATCCGTCCCATGACTAAAAACATAACTAGTTCCACGCCTCGCAAGGCTGACGTGTTTTTTTATACACTCTATTTTCCACGGTCGGTATCAATACCCTGGGGTCAACGCGCTGAGTCTTTGTTTTTCATTGTCGATCGGTTTTCGATAGTGAGTACTGACTGGATAGTATTCTGTTGGACTGATTCCAACACATGTCTGGAGACCAAGTTGAACGCTGTTGTGAGTACACTTACCATGGACAGTATGCAGAGTGTCAAATGAAGGTTCGGTTTTCATCATGTTCCCTACCCTTCATGGTAGGCTGACAATATCTGCCCCGTTAACCCCAACCAATAAACCGATGATCAAAACCATCCACTAACAAACATTCGCCCTCATATTCCAAACTACGTGGACAATTAAACAGATTTCAATGATCAAACGCCTAAAGACAGTGTAGGCATTTTTCACTGAGTGACTGCATATCACAAGTTGCTCCAAATTACTTTACCTGTCCGTCTCACAAGCGGCAGAAGTGTCTCTCTGTGACTAAAGATCATCCACATTGAAAGCCAACCTAAGTTTGGAAATGCAAAACTATTTCATTCCTGAAATTCACTGCTTCTGACAAGGCTTCCTAGGCATACAACCCACTCAACATTGAATCTACGTGGTCCATTCAAACCTACACAAGTGCCTTTTGAAGCCACAAAGTGCGTCCCGAAGGATTTTGTGGAAAGAAAAGTATATCCCAAAGCTACCTTTACTGCATGAAACTTGTCAGTTAGCAATACTCCGTCAACAATACAGCCAAGATCAGTCAGTCTTCCGTCAAGGAGGAATTCCATGCCTGCATTCTGTAGAAGCCGCAGACGATTCTCCCTTATATAGTCTGACAAAATTGTAGAAAAACAAAAATTAGATAACTTAAACATGAGTCACTTTTCGTACAGAATCTAGTAGGGAGCTCTCCGTACATTCGAACCTGAATGACCTACGAGAAAGGAGTGCCGGTAGTATGTTCACATTCCACTCCTACTTTCTTTACTGCAGGTAACCCGCTTGAGACTGTGAACGGTTTCACACACTTGGGTAGCACTCTCGTCAGATTGTAATATTGCTGATGATATATCAGCGAGGATAGCAAGGGCACGCGTTTCTTCCAGAATATTCCACGTCACTGTTGAAGTGAGAGGCGGCCTGAGCCACAGTACCATTTAGTCAGGCTCGTGGCTGCTATGATGATGATGATGATCAACAGTGACGTGGAATATCCTGGAAGAAAACGCTACTAAGAAGTTTGAAAATTAATAAGAGACTAAACGGAAGGAGTAGAAATGGTATGGATACAGGTACGCCATTGATTACGACACACCGCCATCCCGGATAGCGTCTTTAACCAGCGGTTTGAGTGATCACGAGGACCTCATCCAGACAAGCGACACCTACCCCCTATGTTCGATGGAGCAGTCAGGGTCTTCATATTTCGTGATCACGTTGTTGCTTGACCACCATGTGGTTTCATCCAACTGTTGGTGGTCTCAGTATATAATGATCGGTACGGCAGACGCTCAGCTGGCATACGAAGTGCGTGACTCAACCACCGCAAGCTATGCACCGTGAGTAGTTGACCAACCGACCACGCATCCCGAACGTTCCGGAATAGACGCCGGCAAACGGCCACATTGCTCACGCGATCAGTCCACTTAATGTGGGCTATTCGGCGGAGACGACGATGGTCAAACACCGCAAACTTGTTGATATCTTCCTTGCGAACAGGGTACGTTTCCGAACCATAGAGCAGAACAGAACGTACACAAGCATTATATACTCTTCCTTTCAGCAACAACCGAACGTCTTTTCCACGGCAGAGATGACGCAGTTTGGCAAAGGCAAAGCGTGCTTTTGCTATTCTCGCTGATATCTCATCAGCAATATTAAAAGCTGACGAGATAGTGCTACCCAAGTATGTGAAACTGTCCACAGTTTCGAGCGGATTGCATGCAATGAAAAAAGTAAGAGTTGAAGTGCCCCAGTCTTGAAACAACACTTTGCACCCTGGAGGTGCAAAGTGCATTCCATACAAACCAGCTCGGTCGCTCAACTTGTCCAACATGGTCTGCATGTTTTCGGCAGAGGGGCTAAGTAGGACAATGTCGTCTGAATACTCCAGATCGGTCAATCTAGCGTCAGGGAGAAGCTCAACACCAAGCCCACTGGATTCCCGGAGCACACCCTCCAGAATGTCGTCCATGACAAAACTGAACAGGAAGGGGTAAATCGGACACCCCTGACGAACACCACTAGAAGTGATGAACGCCCGAGACAGTTGTCCATAAACTCTCACCCTGCTCACAGAGTGAGCATACAGTGATCTCAACAGATTCACGTATTTCCCGGGTACTCCCTTGCGGAGAAGAAAGCTCCAGAGAAAAGTACGAGCAACTGAGTCGAAAGCAGCCTTCAGGTCCAAAAAGACCACGACTGTCTGTAACAGTGCCGATGTTCCAAGATCCGTCGCAAGGTAAAAATATGATCAACGCAACCTCGACCGGATCGGGATCCTGCCTGTTCTTCGCGTATCTGGCTTTCTCTGGACTTAGTGAGTCGACGTAAAATGAGGCCAGTGAGTAACCTGGACGCAATCGACATCAAACTGATGTCTCTGTGGTTGTCACATAGACTTCGGGCCCCAGTTCGAAAACGGGAATCACTGTTGATAGGCACCAATCACGAGGTATCCCTTCAGTCTCCCAGATCGTCTGGAGGAGTTCTGTCAGTTCTGATATCAACCTTTCTCCACCATCCTTGAAAAGAGAAGGAGAGAGGAGATCAAGTCCAGGAGCCTTATTATGCTCCAATAACTTGAGCTCTAGGGTCACTTCTGCTTCCGACGGAGGACCGTCTGGATTGCAACAACTGACCATTCGGATCCCGTCGTCCACATGATCTCATTCAAGCCCACTGAACTGTTCTTCAAAATGTTCAGCCCACCTGTCAAGTCGGCGCATTGATTGGTGAAAAGTGAACCATCTTTTTCACACATGGTCTCACTTACACTAAATCGACGACCAGTACAACTACGGAATAGGGAAGAAAGGCTTCTGCTGTTCCCAGATAAAAAGGCTTTTCCAATTTCTTTCGATTGTTCGACCAAGTATTGCTTACGGTCTTTGCGCAAACTTTTAGTCAGCTTGCGTTTAAGTTCTGAATCAGGTGGGATCGAGCGACGCTTGTTCATGAGGCTTATCGACGCGACGGAAATCCAGTTTTGTCGCAACTGAACAGCTCCTTCGCAACATACCTGCTCACAGCCTGCTTTCGTAGTTTCGGCGATTTGTTCCTAGTGTTCGCTAGGATCACTCACCTGACCCGAACTGGGTAACTTCTTCACCAACGCTTGTTGGTAAGCGTTCTTCACACCCTCATCGCTTGAATGTCAGTTAGGTTCCTCGCATTTACGAGCGCGCGTCCTCTGGGCAAATGACAAAGCGAAACGAGCACGCACAACAGCATGGTCCGAGTCCAGGTGGTTGCTCCAAAAGGCACGACAATCCTTAACAAAGTGGCGCCACCTGTAACTAAATGCTATATGATCCAACTGTGTCCACGGTTGGGAGGCACACGGAGGTCTCCATTAAACACAGTGTTTCTTCCTGTGTTGGAAAGCAGTGCTCGAAATATAGAGACTAAGGGATGTGCACAGCTGCAACAGTCTGTCGCCATTGTCAGTGCGTTGTGCCCGGACACCAAACATACCTCCTAGCCACTTCTCACCCGGAGGAAAACTACCAGGCTGAGCATTAAAATCGCCCGCTAGTACGATGATGTCTGAGTGTTTAGTGTGCTTCACAAGATCGAGGAGAGCGTCACAGAACGCATCTCTGGTAGCATCCGAAGAGCTGTCCGTCGGAGCGTACGCCGATATAATGAATACACAACGGTTTTCTGATTTGCGTCGACAGACTTTTACCGATGTATTGAGTCTGACAGCGCACAAGAGGCTATTCACTGGGATCCAATCGAGCAAGCATTGCTCCGCTCTGGAACTCAGTGCGATTCCCAATCCAGTTTGACCGCCAGATTCAGCTTCGGCATCACCAGAAACCCTGAGACAGAAGCGCTTGGATCGACAGTTATCTAGGGGTGAGCTCAAATGCATAACCGTGTTAGAATCGTAGACTCGCGTCTCCGACACACAGCACACATCAAGCTCCAGACTTGAGAAAGTACTTGCCAGAGCAGCTTGCTAACCGACTTGTCGGAGAGTGCGGACATTGAAGGCGCTAATGTTCACCAGTTGTCTTGGCCTCAGAAAACAATTATCGCCCGAAGGCATATAGAAGGCAGAATGAATAGGGGGTAAAATAGTAGGAGAAAGTCGAGATCTGTTAGTAATGTCACTGTCGATACTTCCCGGTCGTTTATGCCGCGGAAGGGTGTTGACTTGAGGGACTCCACCCCGAGTCTCTGACTCAAAAGTCTGACCTGCGACACAACGGGATACAGAATTCTTTTTTTTTTGGGGGGGGGACCTTACCCGGAGCCAATGACTCAATAGTCTTACTCACTTGGCAATGAGGGGCTTGCCTACCCCGAGGGCTCAGTGAATAAGACCTTGGTATCTCATTTTGAGCACTGCTGCGCGCAGTGGATGTACTCGAAGCAACATCAGGCTTTTGAAAGATAAATGTTTTTCGACCGTATTGAATAATATGCCGGCAGTCACGGCCAACCGTTGGGCGATCGGAGTGTTCTTTTTTAACTCCCTTCTTCCTGATACAGAAGACAGCAGTGCCGCAACTATAAAAATAGTTCTGCTGTATGTCCATAAGATCGTGCCGCACTACCTAAGCACTCCTATGCGATCAGTAGTGCGACATACATGCATACATACAATCCTATGAGTGTAACTGCTTATCGTCTGACTG
Organism: Paragonimus skrjabini miyazakii; assembly: GCA_014338405.1. Classification (NCBI taxonomy): domain Eukaryota; kingdom Metazoa; phylum Platyhelminthes; class Trematoda; order Plagiorchiida; family Troglotrematidae; genus Paragonimus; species Paragonimus skrjabini miyazakii. Next base: position 13,577 of record JTDE01014702.1, on the reverse strand, counting down.
CTCTCCTTTGGCCTGTCTGACAAGGATGCACCTGGAAGGACCGGAGTCCTAGTCAGTATAGTCCGCCGGATCAAAAGAGTACACAAGCCCGACCACCTCGTCAAGGTAGCAGCATAGGTCGGGTGTCACTGTTGAGATGAGCGGCGGCCCGAGCCACAGTACCTTCTGGCCAGGCTCATGGCTGCTATGATGATGAGTATGTTCACAAACTTGTTCGAACAATCGTTGTACATAAACAATTTCTAAAGTGCATATGGACACAATGAGACGAATGGGTCTTTACAACAAAGGAAAAATGGCAATTGTTGGTCAACGGCACAGGCGAAGTCACCCCATATTTGGATGGGAAGCAAAAAAACTGACCTACGCACTTCCAAACATTATCATCATCGCAGATAGCAATAAATTAATGGTTCACACTTATACTTAACTGCCACATAATCACGAAGAAAAAAGCAAATCCTGTAAAGAAAGAGAGAAGAAAAAAAGAGAAATGGGAGGGGACCTAACTACTAAAAATAGCTACGTCTATAGTCAAACATACAACATCAAGGTGCCTACACCTTGCAAACAAACAATCGAGCTGTAGGTGAAAGTAAGGTGTCATCAGCAAGACAGCTTCCTTACGGATTTCACTGTCTCGCGTCATTAAATGCACTCACTTCACAGACAACTCGGCCAAACAACGACAACCTTCACGCCACTGAGCTCGATTAGCCGCCATCTCACCTAACATCTCAAGCCACCGACTCTGTGAGTCGCGAGGGCTCCAGCCTGGGAGACGAACCCAATCTACAGTGACTAACTCCTTCGTGAATGATTTCATTTGTCTACGCCAGGTCGTCAACTGTCCACCTCGCATCTTGCACCAATCGGCCGCAGCGTCGGCAAACAGTGCTCGGTGCGTGACCTAAGCACCTAAGTCTCTGCAAGATGAAGTCCTGTCCGCCTATCGTGTTGCAGTGAGTTTACTAGGTACACTGGGCTTCAGAACTCTAATTTTAACTGAGATCAACCCATTTTCCTCGCAATCTTGACAAGAACTTCTGGTTCCCTACTTGAATACTGGAAACATTTTCGGCTGACCTAAAGTTAAATGATCCTCTTGGTTGTTCACATAAGTTGAACCAAATGGGTTGGAACCTAGATTAATATACCATCATCTCTGAAAAGTTCTGAAATCAGGTAGTAGACACAGCGATCTCGTAGTGTTTGAGAATTTAAATGCAATCGCGTACGCGACCCCCCATCCATATACCTGGGTAATGACATTATGAGCATGTGGTTATAACACAGCAGAAGCGGAGAGCCAGTTAAACTGCTTCTCGAAGTACTTTGTCCGGTGATCTAACCTCGCAGAAACGTGGTGGATGAATGTTTTACCTGTATCTTCGACAGTTTTACTGGCAAAGGGAAGCCAGGTGATCTTGAAAAGCCCACGACTACTCGTTGAAACAAAGACTACTCTGGTTCGTAAATTTTATCAGTTAGCCATCGAGTTATGTCTGAAATTCTTAGTAATATCCCCTTTCAATGTTACCGGAATTACCATAAAGCACATTCCGTTTGGTATTAGGCAATCCCAGATTTCCGATATCCAGTATGTGGTATTGATGATCTATCATGCCGCACTTCACAGTATCCATCGCGTGAATCGCCATGAAATTCCAGCTCAGCAAAAGTCAAACTTAAAATGGTACGCTGGAAATAAGCAAATAAACACACATGTATATGTTCAAACATTCCTCCCCGTGGGCATGGTAAGTTTATTGACAGTTCAACATTGTGGTCATCGTCTAGTGAAATTGTTAGAGCGACAGCACACAGGCGCACGATCGGACTTTAAGTACCTCCTTCGATGAGATCAAATCTTAAATGAATCTATGCTACTTACCGCCAACAGTTTTGTGAGCCACTGGCGACCAGGCTTAACTTGAGGAGCAATGACACAAGGTGGTACAACGACAGGCACGATGTTCAAAACCATTGGTAACTAAAAGTAACATGTTTTTAACACAGACTTGTAACAGTCGTCCACCAATACCGGAACGACTTAGTGCCCGCAGCAACGTACCACCCAGACTCGACGACATCTCCCAGGCGACCGATCTAGGTGATCAAACCCTCAATTAAAATGACAAGTTTAAAAATGTGTCAACCTTAAAAGGGCACCTGGGTCCAAGTAAAACCCATCCCTAATAGTATTACCAGCTAAGCGAACACTGGTCTACTGCTAACAGAAAGCCAACCTACCAGTGTGATTCCAGTCACTAAGTTATACTACAATAAACCCAAACTAGAAGCACGGCAGACACCAAGTTCCCTGAAGTGAAAAACTGGTACCAAGCATACAAGGCAAAGAGAGCAGACACCGATTTTCAATGAGTTGTGTGGAGAAAAAGTGGCCTGTATCCGCTTCAGAATACAACGAATAATGGGGATCAGAAATTAGGTCATAAAGAACGGGAAATGCTGCGGCAGTGTTAGTAAGATTAGCTATCCGTTTTAGAATCTGAAGAAGAATTACAATGACTGAGGAATGGGAAGGGTCGAATCTAAGTTTAAGAAATCCATAAATGGAGCAACAGTGGCACAGTTTCGCGTATCTATCTAGTTGGGCGCAACGGTTAAGGTGACTCAGTAGTATGAAATTATTATTGTAGCGAAAGTCCATGGCTGTGTGTTGAACTGTTACCAGGAGTTCCAGACCTAGATAGAAAGATAACTGATTTTAGTCAAAGCTATTATCATAAGGCAGTCGACAGATGACTAGACACAATGCAAATTTTCCTTAGGAGTAGTCAATATTCTTTCAACCTCCAAGCTGGAGGGCCAAGACTATTTTGTCAGACCTCTATTCACCGAATTGCCTGATAGGAATGACTAAGCAGGTGTGATCAGCTATCCAGTTCAGTCTAACAGATACGTTAAAAACCCGTCTTCTCGTGGTGGACGTTACCAACGGTCTCACTAGGCGTAAAGAAAAGTTACGAATTCGACTGTGGTTTGTCAGTTAACAACGTAACATAGGAGTTATTTCGGGAATGCTACCTCGAAATTTTTCTGCCTTACCGAACCGTTCAGAAACACTCGCACCGTTCTCTTAACGTTCCATAAATAGAACTGTGGTTATTTCGTGCGACGACACTAAAAAAAACTGGCCCTAACGCGAATCCCTAAGTGGCGCAATCGTAATATAAAACTAAATCCGACTCAATTGGGATGAAACTCTAATTCGACTACGGTTGCCCCATAGAACTTTCTGGCTGAGGATAGCAAACATGGTACCATAACTTGAGTCCACTAAAGAGACCCATGAGACCTTTAAACGTCACACTCCATGAGAGATTGAGGACGAGAAAGATAACATAATCTCAGTTAACCTAAAGTCTCTTGATTCATGGGCTCTCAACAGTGTGAGGCAAACTAAGGGGATAATGATATATAATAACGAATACTATGGCTGTGGCTTAATAATACTTTCGAATGAGGCTGAAGCCTCAGCAACACGACAATGACATTTCCTACCGTCGGGGGGTTGACCTTGTAAGAATGCTTGATATTCCGGCTTAGCGGCACGTGATGCCCAGTTGAAATCAGAGAAGAAACTTGGCTGTGCCACTTGTTGAATCACACCGATCGCGTTGCACAAATTCTCCGCCTGTAGGTTAATAGCGTCCTGCAACTCGGTCAACCTATCAGCCATACAACTGAAAAGAAAGAAAAGAATGTCATTAGAAAATACCACACGTTGAAAATCGTTCGGATAATTCAGATAGTCAGATCGCATACCAAACTGGGTGCAACTTTAAAACCTTCGTGTTTTCGCAGGGTCTCAAACTTAGCACGGGCAGAGTTGGACATCGTCTTGTTTCTCGTTGGGAAATGGATGGTACATTAGTTTGCCACATTCTTACAGACCCATTACCGTATGGCTAGCCGACTTGTCCCAAGTTTTACACAATCTTGGTTTTCACGGCGCGACAATACGGCCGGCTGAGATAAAATCTTGACCCATCCTGCTAACTAGGCGTGGTGGTCATTGATCTGGAGGACTACGCCGTAGGACTTCAGTTCTGTCAGGTAAAATCATGTCACACAGGACAAACGGGAATGGTCAGACATGCAGTTTCGCTCACAGGATTATTTATTGCACTACAGAACGCGTAGAAGTTTAGGCAGTGAGCCACAACCCTACGTGCATACAAGAAATTATAGTTACAGAACTGCCGTCTTCCGAGATAGGAAAAGGATTACAGGTGTACTGAAACAAAGAATATTTCAACTGTCCAACGGCTGCCTGTCAGAATAATATCCAATATGGTCAAGAAATCCTCAAGTTTTACTCAGAAGCTTAGTTTGAATATATCCAGTGATTGCAGTAGTCATCAAAATCAGATTGCGCTTTTCAACGCCAAGTGAACCAAAAGTTGCGGTCATTGATTCCATGTAGAGGTTTCAAAAAACATACCTCTTGATGTCTGGTAGAACATACATTGAACCAGAGGCTTTGGAGAGGATCCCCTTCGAAAAACACCTTTTCGTAGCATAAACGAACGAGAAGTATTATAAGTTATAATTATCTCTACAATGGTATTACTCGTCCATCACCAATCTTCCGTTATATTTCGCCTTGCTTGTAGCTTCAGGTGATAACTGTTCCTTTAAGCTAAGACAACTGATAACTGTTGGAGCCTTTATTGTTCGTGATCCCCGACAGGTAGTTCGGTAAGCTGCTCTCACGAATATTTCTGTCAAATTTTGGATGTAATGTGTGCTGCGTCTGAGACGTGAAACTACTATTCCAATATTATTATTTATTTCGGTTCGCTTCTAGATAACTGTCAACCTAAGAGATACTTCATCAGTGTATCTGGTGAAGCTGAAATTGAATCTCGTCACCAAGCTGGAGTGAAGATCGTACTGTGTTCCAAAACATAGCAGTGCATGCTTAATTGAATCCTACTGGACAGTCGTTTACGCCGCGAACAGCCAGGAGTAGGATAAACCTAATCCTAAGAACAAGAATCCAAAGTTAGATTTGCCGCACCCGATGCAATTCACACATATTCCACGTTCATATGAATAATTTTTACCGACTCACGATCATAATCTTACATAAACAAAATGGCATTTACACCGGTCTCGCCAAGTCGAAGGCTGGAATGAATGCATACGTTACACGTAGACTGCAGTCCATGTCTTCTTTGTTGTTTGATTGCACCGTAATTTGCAGATTACGTACAATCGGTCAGGGTTTAGAGTATCTGGCGAGGACATTCGTTCGAAGTGTTGGTGGTGGTCGACATCGCAGTTTCTGGTGCGACCGATAATTTACTGACCACATCCTACCGTGTGATGAGTTTTGGAGCATCGGCATTAGTATAGCTAACTGATGATCGTGCTCCTTTTGGACCTACAGGCTATCTCTGATTCGGTTGCTCATAAAGCTTTTTGCAACAGCTTCCTTCAAAAAAACAAAGAAAAAAATAAACGGATTTGCTACATTCGCTGTTTGCGCACTCCTCGAACAGAGCGAGAGTCCATGGACAGCTGACTAGGGTGTACATCACCTCTAACGATATTCGCCAGGGGTGTCCGACCTCTCTTCTGGGCCATTTTATAGACGACGTTGTAAGAAGCGTGACTGCACAGTCCGACGATCTTGATGCTAAGTCCGTCCCAGTTACCAAACTCACCGATATGGAATATGCAGATGACACTTTTCTGGCTAACCCATTCACTTGAGACATGCAAACTATGGTGAACAAAGTGAACGACCGGGCTAGTCTGCAGAGAATGCACTTCGCGTTCCCAAATGGTAAAGAACTGCCTAAGAACTGCAGCATCCCTACTGTCAGGTTCTCTGTAGCGAACCGCCGGAAACTGTGGGTCACTTGACCCATTTCAGTAGCACTACTTAGTCGAATTTTAATATCGCTAGGCAGAAATTACCCAGAATGACAAAAGCACGCGTTGCCTTTGTCAAATTGCGTTGGTGAATAATGATGTACATAATGGCTGTCTACGATCTACTTGGCTCGACCGTTCGGAAATGTGGTCTATTCGTGACAAAGTCATTCACAGACTAGCCCTGGTTGGCTACCGTTGTCTTCACCAGTTGGTCCAAAACTAGCGCAGTAATTATGTCGTCAACACGACAGACTGCCAGCGCGTAAATCGGAAGACTCGCGTTCAAACGATTAAAAACATTCACAGCCTGCAGTGGTTAGCCCAAGTAATTCGCATACCAAATGAGCATTTATCACATACAGTTGTTCAGTGAGACTACCAACAATCGGGGAAAACCACGAGGTGGTCAAGCAACGACGTGGTTCCGAACTATGGAGATCGACTGTTCCACCGAGTATATGTCATATGTCAGGTTAGGTACTTTGCAACTACTCAAAACGTTGGTTGAAAATGCAATCCGATATGTCAAAGTGCCGCAGTTAGTGGCATACCTGTATCCACACTTCTATTACTTTGACTTAGTTTGATTTTGTCCGGATTTGTTTTTGACAGGTCTCTTCCGCGACACTGCTGAGATGAACAGCATCTCGTGCCTCATTACCGTCCGAATGAACGGCTGAGGAGACGTATGACGTGTTCAGCATTGGTTGGTTTCCCATTGTCTCAAGTTGGGAAATGCGCAAATGAAAAGTGATTAATGCACAGGTGACCAACGGGAATCTCAATTGTTAGGCCACACCACGCTACGCACTTTTTTGATATATCGGTGGACTCAACCGACCTAGTCTAAACTGGTTATTTACTGCACCTCTCTTCTTATTTCAATTATGATAACGTTAACGCATCCGTTCTAGTTCCTCGTTAGTAATATCCGAAGGGTGTGGTCGGGTTCGACCGACGGAAGTATGAAACAGATCGTTCGCATCGTCCACTCCGAGACAAACACCCCGAACGACTTTAAAATTAGTTTCATTATTTAAACTGCGACTGGCCTACAAGTTCACAGAAAGTGCGGTAGCGTTCTTGACACACGTCCACTCCGCCTTCCATTCTGTGCGCGGTTGGAACGTCGATGAATGAACAGAATCGGGTAATTAAAATGAAAGTGGATCAGGAGTGAAAAGGTCAACTGAAACTCAAATTCTAAGCAGTCATCGCCGTAAACATCAAACACACCATCAAACAAGAGACGGACAGCCCTATTAACTATGAGAGTCCATGAGTAATCTGACGAAACAAACGATGAACAAGAGCTCATTCGTACTGGTGATGTTTACAACAATACAGTTTTGATTTCCCTGAATCCAATGCATAAACCCCTATTTACTTTAGTTAGGCAAAGCTGACAAAACAACAGCAGTTTACCGTGGAATAATGGATAGAAGCTGCAGCGCTGAACAGAACGAAGAGTAATGAGATCAACTCTTCTAAAATCAGCTTTAGGTAAAAGCCCGTCATCTGTATGGGCGTGTCAAGGACTGTACACAAAAATACACTACCAGACACAACAGATTCAAGCTCAAAGTAAATCAAGTAATCAGTTTTAGCCACCGCCAGCTACAAAAGTGGCGTGAGAGACGGAAAAACAAAAATCACACGAACAAAAGTGGGAAACGAGACTGATTGGGATTATAAATTAAATAGTAGATTCCCCCATTGATTACAGTGAGCTACCGGGTCGGGCAGTGTTTCTAACCAGCGAGTCTAGCGATCAACAAGTTTGTAACTTACACGAAGAAGTCTACCAGTTCTATTTGACGAAGTAGTAAACCCTTAGAACTAGTGACCAAATCGGTCTTGTGGTGCTTACTTACAGTTTCGACCAATATCTGTGTCATCACGCTGAAGGTGATAACCAACTTCATCTGAAGGAGAGACGTGGGTTATTCCACGTAAAAGCATATGCACTATATACAACGTTTTGCCTCGTATACGGCTACGAAACCCGACTTATTCAAGTGGATGCTGTGTAGAGATTGCTTATATGCATCGGATGCCACATGCACAAGAATCTCCGTATACGGTCGAACCACGATTTTAGCAGGGACTTTTAGACGGCAAGTCTTCAAGTACAGTGATTCGAACAATTCCTATCTACCGTGATTTCTCGTCCCTTGGTTTAGACATACGCCCCGAACACAAATAAATCGATCGCCTCGCAAGGGTGAGTTAAGCCACCAAGTGACGATTATCGTCTTCTTATTAATCCACTGGTAAGGTACCACATATTGTTTCAGTGGATGTTCTCAGATTAAAAAATCATAACTCCTAAACCCTCGGTCTTCGCCGTCGTACTTATCCGTCGTGATCTATCTCAAAATAAACCAATACAGACCGACTACTCTGGCCAAAGCGCTCTGATGGTGGTCTGAATTCCCCGGAAGCCGCTAATACATTGAGTCATTGGCATTACATTCAGATAAACAGACGGGTGCTCTAATTGCGTCTTATCTTCGATCTACAAGAATACCACCGAATGTCCAGATTATGTTGCTGTGGGTTCTCGAAGCGATCTATATTCGATCCAAGAAAGAAGGGTCTTCTCGTCAATTGTTTTTAATAGGCAGACTAAATGTTGAACAGACTCAAGATCGACAATTCCATAAGTTACAAGGTTAAGCAAAAGGTCGTAATTTCAGTGCTAAACAATATCGGGGTGACGCCTTATGGGATGCATATGTGTGGCGGCTGATTCCAAATCCTATCTGTCAGACATTTAAAAAGTAAAATCCTGAATCTAAACATAGTCATCGATCGAGCTAAATCATTTGACATAGCCAAAAAGAATCAGTCGTTTCAGAAACTGGGAGTGTCTAATTAACGCAGCGCCGCCACCTTAGTGAATTTAACTGTTTGTTCCCTTAAGCGCTCAGTGCTGGATGTCACCAAATTTGCGTATCTTCCGTGGATACAATCGTCACCCATGATACCAGTATCCAGCGAAAGATGTCCGACGTAAGGTTTGTAACTTAAGTCATTTTCAAAAACTATCGATCCAACGACAACAAGCGCACTACATCTGTGGTGAGCTCAGTTCCCGTAATCGAAAATCGGAAATTTAACCGATATTATTAGGGATGTTGCTGTTAGTGGAAATGCATTGCTAACTGCGTTCGTTCTTGATCCTCCCTAATAGTCTGGTGTGATACCAGCGGTCTTCCAGGGCCGAGGGACTGCCATTGATCTGAGGGTGCGTTGAAAAAATCCGCGAGGGGCTCGTCGAGCACCGCTGCGCAGTTTCGGAGAGTGGAGTTGGATATTCTATCCACATCGAGGAACTTGTCAGTATGAAGGAGAAATAGCCTTCGCTCAACGTCTTCAGCGCTAACCGTTAACCGTTATCGTGGCCTCAGGGACTGTGACAGTCACAGCCGAAAATAGGACTCCTTCTGAGACTGCCTTTTACGTAAATCTAAGTAGTGCCTATCCAGCATCTCCGTTACCCCCATGTTACGAGCAGCTATATGACTTTCGCGCAACACATGCGAGATGTCTGTCTTGACACACGCGTGCGACGAGAAGCTGTATACGTGCTTAGGACTCCTGATGCATCTAGCAGATAGTTACACCTGAAAGAGCTACTCCGCCCTCACTAGTTCTCTAAACTTGTTCAAAGTATTACTACAGCTGTGGCTCCGTCGTACCTTTCCCGATCTGCCGTTCCGTTGAAAGCCAATGAAACTGACTGTATAGAGTAGGCAAACACTGTGAGTTCACAGAGCTTTCTCAACCGATGTTGTTCGGAGAAATAAATGGAATATCTACCAATCTCGTTCTCAGATAATGACTTCCAGTCTTTGACCCAGCAATACCCGGATATTGTGTCGCCTCCACTACTTATCGAGGATCAGAGTATGACAGAATCAAGTTGTCAGTATTTGCCAATCTATGTGCGAATAGCCTTTTAGGACATGACATCCTTGAACTCCACAAAGATATCAATATTCTGTTCGGTGTTATTAAACTATCTTTAGTATTATCTACTCTATCACCGGCACGGCTAGAATCACCGCCACTCTTCCAAAATCTTTCGGGTAACTGCAAACCGATCGCAACTAAATCCCGATGACAGTTTTGAGGATGAATTCATTCGCGAGGAATTATATCGACTCGTTCGAGATGGAATACCCATGCAGTCAAACCCGTCATGAAGCGCTCACGTTTTAGCCGTCTTTAACGACAGACATAAAAATCGGATGATCGTGGACTACAATCGCAATGTAAGTAAATTCACTTCCCTCGATGCCCATCCTCATCCCAAGGTAGATAGATTGATTCAGAAAGTGACAAAGTGCGATATGTTAAGTACCCCAGATTTGAACAGCGCATATCACCAAACTCTCGTCAAAGAAAGCGACAAGTCCTTTACAACATATGAAGCTTGTGGTTGCCTCTGCCAGTTTTGCTGAATACCCTTCGGTGTAACTAAAGGTATGGCCTGTTTTCAGCAGGCGGTCGACTAACCCATCGCCATGGGGAATCCCAAATACTGTTCTGGATAGGTGGACAGTATAACAGCGTGTGAAAAAAGCCCGGCCAAACATGACCGTAATCTCAAGGGTTGTCCAAACATGGCTGACAGACACGAATTCACTTTCGGTGAAGCCAATAGTAACACTGCATAAAAAGGAATAGTTACTTGGTTTTCAAATATTGAAGGACAACATCCGACTGGACCTCGATCGTTTAAAGCTCCTTTGTGGGCTGCTTCTTCTGATGGACATCAAGTTTCAACAAAGAATTGTCGGACTGTTTGCGTAACACTGCCTTGGGTTTCTAGATTCTCCGACAAAGTACATCCCCTGGTACAGAACAGTGTATGGGCTCATTCCATTACACAGGATGCGTGAGACCATTGCTTAGTACAAGGACAAAAAGTGTGTGTATCGCCTGCACCATTGTAACATATCAAGTAGCGGATTCCAACACAAGCGACGGCAATGCGTCACATAAAGATCACCACGTGTAACTCAACTCTGGACACGTGTCCAGGGTACCTCTTGTTCGCCTCGTACTCCGACTGTCTTCCTATCGGACTTGACCGTTGACAGCAGTTACATTATTTGACTGTGCTATAGTCTGCTTCCGTTTGTTCGAACATACAGGCTTGGATTACATAGGTCAAACTAGTTTTGTTTGGACGGCGTATATTGCAATATACGTCGTCGTCCATTATTTGGTTTCTTGGTTTAACCGTCGTGGAGAACAGTTAAAGTCCTAGTCGTAGAAATGTTGCAGTCAACCAAACTCCCCTGCAGCCCGGCCTCGCCCACCATCTACAAAACCTCAGGTATCGAGCGGAAGTGATCTGAACAGAGAAACTATCTCTCTACAATTCTTCGCGCCTTTAAATCCCGCACCTCACATCACATAGGTTACGGAAATTTATCCCAAAGTCTATAATCAGAACGGCACTGTTCGAGACAGGTGTAGGCGAGAAATCCGCGAACGCACTGAGCTTGTACAAGAAAAGGTCCTGCTCGTGCGAACAAAGATTTTTCACTTAGATATGTCGACTGCAAAAGAATAAGCCTTCGGCTTTATCTCCGCGACTGCCCAACGGGGAACCTTCGTCCGACGCACAATCAGCTGTCAAGGCATTCAGGCAACACTATTTAGTGGTGTACAACGTTGCGTCACTGAACTGGCACCCGACTCTACCCCTGCGAAACTTTCATCAACCGCCCACAACTGCTGATTTTTACGTGCTAGACGTTGGGAATCCACATAATACGAGGGGTCCAGATAAGATCCACCCTAGGACTCCCAAAGCAGAAGTTAGTCTGGAAGAACCCATACACAAGTTGTTTGAACGGACAACTCAGACGGGAATCCCCCCAGTGCATGGAAAAAGCCACGGCCACGCCGATTCATAGGACAGGACACCAACAATCCCCTGCAAGGAAATAGTCCTTCCTTTTCTGCGCAACATGCGTTCCCTCCTAACCGGTCATGTCCAACACATATGCATTTTTCACGACAGATGTCAAAGAAAACGGTTTCATCTCAGACACTATTTTCTTCGATTCTGCCAAGGCATTCGACTGAGTTCCACACAGTTCTCTCGATCATAAGCCGAAAACCTATGGCATCTAAGGATGGGTTCTTCGCTAGACTACCTCCTTTTTGATGACAGAGTCTACAGGTTTAAAAGTAAATCAGACACTTTAACCCCGCCCCTCGTGATTTTTGCGGGGTTCCTCGGGGGTCAGTGCTGGAGCCTCTTTTGATTCTTATTTACGACGATATTTACAATCATCTCTACGCTTCAAACCTAAAAATCAGGAATGCTATTAATCATAGTGCAATAAAGATTGATCGTGAGGCGATTAGACGATGATCAGACAACTGGAGTATTCCACTAAATGATGATAAGTATGAACACACGTCACTCGGTAACGATTCCGGCAATGTCTTCGTGCTCCACAATGCGCTCAGCAAAGCATACAACGGGAAAACCGACCTGAAGAAAGATCTGGACATTTAGATGTCGTGTAATTTATCTTTCGTGTACCATCACGAGATGCTGGCAACGAAGGGGTTCACTACTCTTGGAATTACATATTATTCCCCACATAGACAATATCGTTTCAAACGCCTTGGGGGGTTATATAAGGCCGTTGCTTGAGTACGACTATCAATTCGTGGACACCGGCTTGTTAAGCGTGTTCAGCGGACAGTTACCAAGCTAGTCAGACCTGCGGCATGTGACTTGTGAGTAGCGACTCGAAATTCCTGAGTTGTACCCACCTGAATTTTGACGACTACGTGGTGACTCCATTCTAACATACTTTTTTTAACATGATTTTTTAAGCAGTTCTTTATCTCAGTGGTTGACAGCGGCCGACCGGGTCACAAAAAGAAACATTACAAGCTGTCCTAGAACCTTCTTCAGGCAGCAATTCTTTTCACGTGGAGTTTATAACCACCGTAACGACTTCTTTCTGGGACCGTTAGTGGCACTTCTAGGGACTGTTTCGAAGCGCCGTTAGATTCTCGTTTGATTAGAACTCTGTTAGACGTGTAACCCTACCATGTTATGGTACTTGTCGTAATCCCCAATAGCGCGCTGTCTTCCGGAACAACGGGCGTCCGTCGAATATTGAAACAAATAAACTGACTGGAACTGAGTGACATATAGCAGGTCCATATGGACCTCCAGTCTTAAACACGTGTATTAATCACCGAAATCGCGTTGCCAGCTCCACGTTAACACAACACGGTGACCACCGATCGCGTGGCATCCCTGAGGACCACGGATATAACCGTGTTTTCTTTCCTGTCGGTTTAGTACGCATGATTTTGTGTACGCATGTCACGGGAGGCCAGATACGACATCAGTCACTTTCTTCAGTCGTGCAACGAATTGCATTCAATGAATGTCTGCATTTTCCTAGAGACCCATCTTCAAGGTCATTTCGCTCGCACCCTTCTGAGTGTAGCTTGGCGGATTCGAGGTTCTATGCACTCCCCCCCAACTTGCTGCCGAACGCCACCAACGTAATAGTAGCGACGTCAATCAAACTGCGCGCCTGCTCAGTTCAATTTTCAATTTCAATTTTCAATTTCAAATCCAGGACTTGATGAAGGCCTGAGCCTGTTGA